>WOGN01005362.1:0-13271 GCA_015342105.1 Leptinotarsa texana | reverse complement strand
ACTGGTGGTACATATATGTACCTTCCCCCACCACTTCCTATAAATAAAAATTCATATGAATTTCGATGCAGATGTTTTATTTGATCGCCACTGACATTGAACCATAACCCTTGAAACAAAAACTCATCTCGAAAGGGTTAAAAGGTACAACCTCGTTAATCCTTAGCTCGCACAAGTTTTGAAATATTTTTCCCTTTATTTTTATTCACAACCATTGGACATGTTAGATCCATTAGATATTGATATATTTATAAAAGTATCGTAAATTTTATGGATATTGTCACAACTTTCATAGACAATCTAAAAAATTCCCTTTTCAAAGAATAATTTCAAATTTGTGAGGTTCTGTTCACTGTTATTACTACATGTCATCGATTCTTTTACTGATTTAGCCTCATTAGGTTGTTAATTCAAAATGATTTCAATAATATTTCCAAAGTGATGGGTGAAATTCATATTTTTTATGGTTTTGAAATATCTAGATTTGCAAATATTTGTAAAAAATAATCTAATTTACTTTCACTAATTATTTTTCCACTGATAATAGCAAGTATTCTTGATTAAAAAATCTTGAAATATCTTGTGCTTGACAAGTAGTTGATATTAAAGAATCAGGTTATAAGACTTCTGATTTCCCATAATTTGAAGTTACTTCAAAACCAGCCTTACTAGACTAAATTATCGATAGACAGATTTTCAGATAGCCCTATCTCTATTTGTTGTATTAACTAACAACTCTAGTGACAGAATCATAAGAATAAATAATACATTAATTGCAAATAGACCAACCAATTGATGAAAATGTATCTGTCATATCATCAGTCTCACCTTTCTAGTAGCCTTCAGTTCCGCAATTTGCACCGACACTTGGCTGTCTCCCGAGTTTCGTCTACTCTCAATGCTAACATGTCTCAGACTGACACTCACTTCGCTGTCTACTGAATAACTATTGCTTGACACAGAACAAACCACCTCATTTGGCACTGCTCCTCTACGATTCACTAGACGAGGTAGATTGGCCGCCCAAGTCATAATGAAATCATTACTAGCAGCACTGTTCAACTCGAAATCAAGTCCCACAGGATCAGTGTGGTTTTCATAAATGGATATCTCACCGCCTTCTTTAAATTTCTTACGCTGTGCAAAAGCTTTGGCGATTATCTTATGCTTCTTGAGCTTCATAGGTTCTTCTACTTCACAATGAAATTTTCTGAAAATAAAAGTCATGTATGATAAAATGGTAACATTTTGTGCTTTCAATACGGAATACAACCATAATAATAAAAGAAATTCGCAGTTTTTTTGTAGAACTCAGGGGACTCTACAATTATTATAGTTTTAGCAAGCCACTTCTAATTATCCTGAAAGTAAGCATAAACTTTGTCACTTCACAAGTGAATTCATTGCATGAAACTGTTGGTAATCAATAAATGTACATATTCTCAAAACACTTTACTACACCTACAACAATTGACATTTACTTTTCACAAACAACCACTAGATGGCGCTAATCCAATGTGGCATCATCATAATTGACAATGAGTTTTTTGAATTTTTTCTGTTTGATGATGATCTGGAGATGTTTGAAGTATTCATGAGTCACTTGATACTGAATTATTATAGTATGACCTATCCTAATTTGTACGCGGGTGTATTCCAAACTTCCGAAAGAAAAAACCCATAAATCGTCTATATAAAATCAAGCAATCAAAATTGGAAACAAAGAATACAATTAAAGATTTAGGAAGTGTTTAAGGTACTCTGCATATAAACTGTGATATCATATTGGTGAATATAACTATAAAATTATATTGTTCATTCTTGATTTGAATAATCTAGCTCATAGTAATCCTAATCCTTCAAAGGCTTACAGAATCGAAGAATATGTTTTCGTATGTCAAACAAAAATTGCGTGGACAGCGCTTATTCACGTCAAGAAGTTGCTGAAGTCTTCCAAAAAATGTTTTTAATATATCCTTAGAGTGGAAAAACTGTTTTGAGAATTGGTTTCAACACAAGTGTATCAAAATTAATAACAGAAATCGAACATCTAATTATTATTTAAAAGAACGAACACAAAATGTTAAAATTGGTAGCAAGTTCAGTGCAACATTACAAATCAATGTGTGTATGCCACAGGTAACAGTACTTGGACCAAACTTATTTCTTGGTCACATACACGCAATAATGCAGATTAATAAATTTCACGGTCATATAATGTGTTATATTGATGATACGACCATGATCTTCACTGGTAAAAGTTGGAATGAAGTATATAAAACTTCTGGAATGAATGTGAGAAAAATTCTTCTTTAGCTGAATAATAATTTATTGAACCTGAATGTAAAAAAACAAAATTTATGACTTTTTCACTAAATTCAGATGATCAACCACATATTAATGAACTTTAATTGCACAAAATGACATGCACAAAAAGTTTCAGTTGTAAATCCCTGGATATAAAAAAACAGTATCCATTGAATGGTTGGGTCTTGTTATTGGTCAACATATGAGATGGAACAAACAAGTATCCCATGTAACACAGAAGATGAGACTAATCAGGCGTAAATTTTATATTCTCAAAGGAATTATTTCTAAAAATTTTTTTAATATATGTCTTTAGCAGAATCTAATATGAGATATTGTATGATAGCATAGGATGGTACTTTCAACAACCACATTGATAGCTTACAAATAGCACAGAACTCAATTCTGAAAATAATATTGAAAAAAAACACAATTTTCAACAGGTCATCTATATCAAGAGACTAATTTACTCAACGTGAGATCATTATAGTTACCTGTGTCTATTATGGATGTTTCTGAAATTTAGCAACTATGTAACTCATACAGCAATGAGAATTACAGCACTTGAGAATGTAATTGAAAATTGAAATTCCACTCTACAAGTAGAGCCATACTTGAATTTATTGAAAAAGTCGCCGATATTTGTAATGCGTTACTTGTTCAATAAAGTGTCTGACCAGTGCAATATACATAATGACAGCAAAGAGTTTATTTTAAGAACTCTTAAAATGTCGATGTCATGATTGTTTTCCATTTTCTTTTTGTAATCTGAATCTTTTTTTATACTCTATATTCATTTGTATTTTCTCTATTTGTGGGTTTAAACCTGTTGATAATAAACCTATTATTATTATTATGAAGATTCGCCTTCAATTATGGTCCAAAACTGTACAACCCACTCTCAGTAGAATTGAAAACAATTTAAAAAATTAATAAATTCAAATATGCCCTCAAGCAATTCATAATTGAAAACTCAAATGAATTTGACATATTTATACTGAAAAAAATAAATAAATTTCCTATATTGAACAACAGTTCCTATACCATCTGTATCTCTTCTCATAAAAGCATATACTTAACTTATATCTACTCTTTGTTTCCTCTATGAGTTTACATTTTTTAAGGTAATTATATTACCACAGATTGTGTGTTAGTATTGTCATCTTGTTTCTATTCCGTAAAATGTACATACAGAAATCTTATCTGAGTGAGAAATATAACACAGTACAGGCCTAGGTGATAGTTACTCATTGAAGATAATTGAAATCTAATATTTATTTATGTCATACAACAAATTGTATTTTTTCGAGAAAATAAATTTGTTCTGATTTTAATTCATGAGAGATGTCATAAATTTGTTTACCTCCTGATATATCTTCCCCAGGCATGTAGCATAGCTCCACACCAAACCCAAGATGCCATTGCAACCCCACTGCCAAAGACAGCTAACAATTGTAGCTGTAGCTTAGAGACACTTGGGCGATCTGCTTGCTTGCAGTGTGTGTAATCAGAACTGAAACTTGTCAATTTGCACCTAGAACAAAAATTATTAGTGAGTAAGTGACAAGTATAGTCATTGATATTTATAATAATTACGACAATGGAAATGAATACAAATATGGTTAGGTTAGGAAAAGTATACAACTATATTCCAATTCCATAATAGTAGGCACTAAATTCTCAGAAATATTATTGCATTGAAAGGAAAACATTGTTGTCAAGGTTGTGATTCTATATATTTTTTCATAATTTTTCCTCATCTATTTAATATAATTTCCGTATGCCACTGCAAGAGACTAATGAAGGTAAAAGCGTTGGTCGTTTCTGGGAATTTAGTGCTTACTATTTTGATATTATAGTATAGCTTGGAAATCGGAACAGGTTCACTTTCATTCCGAGATTCACATTTTGTAAAAAAATATCAATAGCTATAATACTCTTCCATACCAGAGCATGCTTTCAACTGGTATTAATATGATTTACTTCTTAAAACATAACAATCTTCACAGACGGCATAACAACAGATATATGTGATGGAATTGGCCGACACTTGATGAAAATTGATAATGTATTGAAATAACACTTCATTGGCAGATATATACTGAACAGTTTACAAAACCGCAACACGAGTTTCCCTACACTCATACGTATTGATACCGAATGAAAAATTTTGTTGGACAAAGATATTGCTAAACGTTATCACTACTGAATTCGTGAACTAATCCACTTTAAGAAAGTCTTTGAATTTCAGGCCTGCCACGACGTACTCGGCCTCCATTGTCGACAAAGGTTCCTTGAAGAGCTAGAAAATATGATTGCCTTTAAACAAGCAGATGAATCTACTTATATTCTTTCTGTCATCACGATCAGCGGCTCAATCTGCATCCAAAAGTATTTGACTAACACTGACGAATCTGTAGTAGTCTTTGCAAAATCAAGACCATTGTCCTTTGTGCAAACTGCAAAAGTAATGTCGTGATAAACATAACAGAACATAATAAATTTTTGTAAGGAATATTTTTATTTATAGGAGTATCACTTTGAACTCGTAAACAGAAAGCCTACCTCCACTGGAGTTGAAACAACATTGTAGAATTCCATATTATTATTTCCCAATAACTTATCTTTTAACATGAACGGAGAGATGATAATATCTTCTTTTAATCTCCCAGCAAACAAAAGGATTTGCAGTACTCAAAAGTAAACAGTATTATCATTTGCATCCTATATATTGGAGCATAACTCTGGCAACCAACCTTTCCATCTTAGTACCATTTCCTTCGATATCAAAAACGGTGCATCCTTAATCTTAGGAAATCATGTTTTCAACCTCTTGTGAGCATCTAGCTCTCTATCTATTGTCTATTTTCAGTCTGGTAACATGCTGGAGTCTCTAAAAATTCGTGGTGTACTTTCGAATGTAAACATACAAAACGCATTGTAGAGCTCATAATCTTCTAGATGACTTGGTATTTTCTCATCTCGACTGGGTATTTCTAGAATTTGTTGACTAGGATAATTGGGCTCCATTTCATTTTCAGAATATTTATCTTCAGATAGAATTTCTTCTATAGTATTATTTGTCTTTGAACTCGATATAACTACCTTCTTATCAAAATATAGCATAAGGGTTTCATCAAATGTCACATGCATTTGAAATCAATTCATCTCTATTATCAGCCTCGTTTTTTTTAACTTTTACAACATTTTGATTTCAACAACAAAATGTGAAAAATCATAATTTATGTGAATTATTTGTCACCGTGGTTGCCTTATCGGTAACAGTACTTATAATAAATTAATGCTTCAGGCCTGGCACTACCAGGACCATATTGAAAACTTGTTGCTGTGAAGTAATTTTTCTATTTGTAGTCATGAATTGATCATTTGCTATATGAATTTTCGCATCACTTTCTATGTCTTTAATACCTGACATAAAAGGCACCGATTTTCTTTAAATTACTTGAAGATTTGAGTGAGTAGATCGTCCAGAATCTAATCAAAATAATTCTCAGAAAATTCATCTTGACAGTAGAGTTACTCCCACAGCCTCAGTAAAATATGCTCTTCTATAAACTTTACAGAATTTAAATAGCCTTTGCTGGCTTTAAATGAAACTTCATCACTTTGATAGTTTTCGATTTCATTTTTAATTCTTTGTAAAATAACCCAGCTTTTACAAAATTCAGTAATGCGGTAATTATGTAATTATAGCACTAAACTCGCCTGGTAATGACAATAGTAAATGACGCACCTTATCAGTTTCATTCACGGTCCTCTTTTGAGAAAGGAGTTATTCTAAAACATAATTTGATGATTTGATCATGCATTTTGCAATTCTTAAATAAATCTAAAACCTTCACCAGAAAACACCTGAATAGCGTCTTTGACTAAGAATTATTTTTTTTCTGCTGATTGCCAAGATCTTGATCTTTCTCTAATAATGGTCCTATTCTGAATAAACGATTACCAACAAGAAGGGAATGACGACTGTAAGAGTCAACGCCATATTTTTAATAATAGTTTGTTTCCAGAAAACTCCACCCTAAAATCTGCAGTTGTGAGTTTTCTTGCATAGAATCGGCATATTATTAAACATTAAACGTCTTGATCTATCAAGTACTCCAGGGCACAGAAAATCGGGTAGTATACACTAACTTTATAATAACAAGAATTTATGGACTTGTCATACACTGTTTGGAACCTTTTGGTGTAGTAATGAATATTACTGGAGTTCTATCCCAACACCAAACCGTTATTTTTAAACCTCGACACGTATTTCGGTAACCAAGTGACCACCTTCAAGAGGTAGAAGATGTTAAAATAACGGTTTGGTGTTGGGATAAAACTCCAGTGATATTCAAGAACACAAATTGTTGACATGAAAAAACTTCAAGGTACATTCTTGGGAACTTCATCTAAACGACTGGACTAAAACATAACAATCATCATAGATGGCAACAGATATCATTTTATGTTGAGTCTACTTTAAAAATACAAAATGACCAAACGTCATAAACATATTTTTTCACCATTGATAATAATAAATTGATTTTGAACTTAGAGAAATACGGTTTTATATAGGTATTTTTTTACTCTTAAAATTGATGAAAGTTGCAGTATTAAAAATTATGTATTGGCAACTGTGAATAACATTTGATGAGTTTATTGTTTATACGTTCGTGGAATATATTTAGTCTGGTGCTCTCTTTACAGATTTCGTGTTATGTCATTCCATGTTCTGTTTTGAAGTAGCTAACTGAATGGCATGAAATGTGTATAATTATATTAAAAACCACTAGGTGCATTATTTATGCATTTATTTCATCTTCTCGTCTATTACTCCTCTATTACTCTATTACTTATTCTTTCTTATGTTTTCCTTCCCATTATCCTAACCAACCCAACTAATATAAAATCATTCTTATGATGAATTTCGAATTCATCTACTCAATATTATCATTATTGTTTTTCAAAACTCGCACTGGCCGCTCGACCAACTCCCTTGAAAAAAAAACAGACCAATTAGAACTCTCTCATGTACGCCAAACAGCAGATCACGATTCCTGATGATATTACAGGCTCTAACCAGTACCACTCTGCTATGTAGACATTCCAAACTCAACAGTCCACACCATCCTTGTTGTCGGGGCAAGTATAACCATAGAAAAACCGATTTGGATAGCAAATTTATTGGAAGATGAATCATTTTTCAGGTCTTTACTTCGAGTTGATGCAGTTTCTACATAGTTCATTTTTTTTCTAAGTCCAAGTAGAGAAATCATAATAACAGTATATAACTTTGTTTATTTGTTTCAATAACCAAATCTGTTGCAAGTATGAAATGTTATTTGCCATGAAGTTTTTCATTGAGGGTACCTCTTGTGACGTTTCCCAGGCATCTGGATGGTTCAGGATACTTCTGTGATTATTATATTACATTAAAAGTTTGTACCGACTGCCGACAGTGTGAGGTAATTGATTACGATGCCCGAGAATCTTATACCCAAAGAAGACGCAAAAGCCTAGAACTTCTGCCTTCTGCACTTGTCTGGCCAAAATTTTTGTTACTTTATTAATATTATTATAATGTTATTAAATGTTTGAGCTTTCAAATAGATACCTCCGATATTATTTTTAAAATATGATCAAATTCCGAGTATGACGATATCTACTTATGATGTAAACAAAAAGTGCAAAAATATTTCTTCATGCTCGTGCCACTACTCATGCTGTTATATCATTGTTCAACTTACAAAATGTAATTTTGTAAACTATCTCTCCATAGTTTAGTATTTTGAAAAGTGTAATGATGATATCCAAATGTGATTATGCAAAACATTATCATGAATAATGTAAAGACACCCATCCTTACAATATTCATTCTAATCTTTCTGCTTGCATGGTCTGAAATAATTTCCCTACTTTCTATTTTTACTTTTATGAGAAGTATGAGACCTGAAAAATATAAAAATGTTATATGCCTGAAAATTATTTATATGATAAATCTTTTTGAGTGTGCTTTTTGTCAGAAAAAGAAAACAATAATGTTGTTGGAAAATGAGACAATAAATGCTTGCATAATACAAGTAGCAAATAAAAGTATTTATTAATTTACGTACTCATTTAAATAGGGGGTGGCTCTGTGACAGAAAACTACTGAAATTCTCTTTAAAAAAACGATAGTATTCAAAGATGAAAATAAAGTAAATCTATTTGAATACTTCAGAAGTGAAAACAAAGGACATGTAGTTATGTTATCTAAATATCAATACCTCATGATCAATTCTCTTTAAATTTATGGGAATGGTCTTTGTAAAGTTAAAATATGCGTAAATTTGGAGAATCTTTGACTTTTATAATATGTCATGTTATATTATAAATGCAATTGGATAGCCATTCTTATTGTGTGATTAGAATGTATATTTTTATACTTTTTGACAGTCAATAATATTTTGCAAGAAAATAATAAAAATGAGCCTCAAGTATTATTTTTGCAGAATACCATCCAAAAGTGATCAGCAACAAAAAATTGTGTGAAACAAAAACCTTCCAGATACTCTGTAATATTCTGAGAAACATTTTGTAAAGATATGTGAAAATCATAAAAAAGTATTCATTCCACAGATCATCAAACGTTAAAATATATTATGAATATTCATTTTGATTATTTAGAATATACAGTGTGTCCAAGAGGGGCCAAAAGTCGCTTGGATTAAGAAAAAGTTGCTCATTTTAGAGCTTTTTAGGTGACATTTTATAATTTAGGAAAATAGCAATTATATGAGACAGATCAGAACAATTGTCACCAATAACGCTAACTTATAACAATAGTTTTTTTCGGTCTATATAGAAATGTAAAATTGGTAATGGTTTTTCATCTTGTTCAACTTAAAAAGTGGAAATGGGAATATGTTTTTGTTTTGTTTTAAACTTCAATATGTCCGGAACCAATCGGCATTTTCTAAAATTTAAAGTTATTTAAATAGGCTCTGAAATGCACAACTTTTTCAATTAATCCTACTTTTTATCTCTATAGTTTCCAATTTACCAATTCTTGATGTCCTTTTCTTGGACAGACAGTATGCCACAAAATCAGAAGAGAAAGGTGGTGATGAATCAACCCCATCCTTCACAATAGCTAAACCGTGGTGATGAAGAAAAATAAGCCACACTTTTTCAGGAGCTCATCCATCCACTAACTTTCTCTTTGAATTTTAAAACGCCACTCCCTAAATATTCATCTGTGTATTCCATAAAATAACTTTGATTTGATAATTTGAAGAATGAAATTACCCTTAATCAATTTTGTTTTTACTTTTACAACATAAACAACAATTTTATTCAATACCTCTCACAATTATATATCCAGATGCCAACATCGTAGCCATAACTGGGACTAACAATAACCCTGTACGAGCAGCCATGTTCTCAAAACCTACGAAGCATATGCCTGTAACATAATCCCCATCAATTTCGCTTATAGCCATGGTGATTATAGTCAAAATTAAAGGCAGACTCCATGCAGCCAGATGGAAATATGCTTGTTTTCTATCCACTCTATCCTGAATTTTTCCTGTAAAAATTGAAGAAAGTCAAAAATTGCTCTTGCATAAAATAATTTTTGGTGTGAAACAAACCATTGAAGAGTTGGACAAGAATCCGTGTTAAGGGACTATATAGAGTTTGTTAGTTGGGTTCCCCCATCTGAAAAATGTTAGTAGGCAGATCAATAGAATGTGGCAGAATGAATAAAAATACATGATGAATGTTGTGTTCCACATATAATGATGATTTAAATATCCAATTAAACTAAGAGTTACATTAAGATCTATAAATTAAGGAAGTCAGATAGCCGAGTACGTTTTTGTGAGCATTGGTTCAGATTTACATTATCTTAAAGTAATAAAGAGAAATGAAATATACAAAGTGAAAAATTATAGAAGCAAAATTAAGTAAACCAAGAGTGAGAATGGTATGAGAACGCCCTAAGTAAAGAACTGAAAAATGATTCCGCACCGCCTATTTAAAGGATACCCCAACAAAACGAAGTGTATAAAGATTACAGGGATAAAAGAGCACCTCATGTTTCATGTGAATGGATGGCACTGAATTACAGGAACCAAGAAATTCATGGATTTTTTGCTATGTAGAATAATTTTGACTTTTCATTTCTCTTCACAGCCTCATGGGCTTACTGCTTTTTCCATTCATTTTTTTCATGGCAATTGTTTCAGCAATCTTGTTCCCTGCACTATTTTTTTCAGTCCTTTGTTGGATGTTTGTCATATTATTCTGGACATAACATGGTTGTTAAATTTCTTGTCTCAGTGCCTCGCATAAGCATAATACTTGATAATGTGTATCTCTATTCCTTTGCTTCATTACCTGCAGCTAAGATCTTTGTTATACAACCCTATTCTGTTCAGGGATCTTTCTAATGGACTATGTCCAGTAAGTAGCCATATAATTATTATGAACAGACCTCTGCTGTGTTGAAACAGTTCTTAAGTTTTTTTCTCAAGATGGTTTCCTTGTGTGCTTCAAGTTTGTCATTGATTTATTTTTTGATGGGATTCAGTTCCATATATTTTGGTACAGAGTTAGTTCAGGGTCAATATATGGAACTAATGATCCTGGTCTGGAACTTCTTCAATACTTCCTGGCATTCCCAAATCAGTCTCGATGTCACTCTTGGGTTCATCAAGGTTCTGTGTGCATTCTGTCTGTCTGTACAAATATGATCTACTTATATTATGAATTCGCCGACCTGTTATTTAAAATCTGAGAATATTTTTTGTAAACACATCTCTGGACTTTAATTTCTAATATTAAAGAGTAGCCAGCGGAAATTATAGAATCAATATTTTCAGATGTTGATTTAAAGAAATGAAGGGAATATAACTCACAACTCTATTAATCTTGTAACACGAAGAAAAGTCTCAACAAGTAATCGGGTCACTTAAGGAAAGATCTTTAACAGAATGTGTTACTCAAAAAAGCTCACCTAGAATTGGGTAAAAGCAAAACATTAGAATTTGCTTCAAATTTGGAAACACCATAAGTAGCAATCTAACACAAACCAAGCCACCAAATCTGGACAGAGACTGCACGCATTTCATTTAGAGAAAATCCTATACTGGTGAAAACAAGAAGCTGTTGAAAGTATTGGCGAGCCCAAGAAAATCAACCTACGAGTTGAAACCAGCAAATTGGGAACAACAGAACATGTTTGGACTCACCAACATAACATAAGGTGATCCGAAAATGAGATCATCCACAGGAAGGAACGCTGATTTGAGTCAAAGTTTAAAGAAGTTGCATACATGTTGAACAACAAAAGATTCAGTAAGGTAAGTGTGAAGGACTGCAACACATGGATAGCTCTAATCAAACAGAAAAATTGACTGAGATGCACTGGACCAGAAAACTGAAAAGAGAAGGTAAAGCACTCAAAAAAAATCTCTTTCTAATACATTCCAAACAAATATTCTTGTTGAAAATTCTCGTTAATTAGGTAATAAAATTGATTTAATTTGGATTGATATTTTGTACTTATATTGATGCAGTCTGCTGAGAATATTTTAGGAAATAATCTCTGTTACTTTGGAGCAATTCTTACAAACTCGTGGTATTATCATGCTCGCTGCTTTGATGGTATCGCAAAATAACAAAGTTTTTGTTTGAAAATGGAAATTTATCAATAAAATTTCAAAATCTATTGCGATTAATTTCGATAATTCTTAGTTCAATTGGATTATAAATCAGTCATAATGGCCTAAGATGAAAAACAGAAGTTACATTTTTTGATACAATTAGTTGATCTTCACCCTTTCCCATCTCAGCACATGTGTACACATACATATCTATTGTATCATTCTGGAAATAAATATCTGGTATTACTATTATTATTATTGTTCCAATAGTCGCGCATGGTCTGTCAGATCGGAGTGATACTGTATGACTTTATGGAAACTTAAAGTAGTATGCTCTTGTAATTAGTAACTTCCTACAACATTTTAATAGTGTGTTTGAATTCTAATGGCTACAGTGACTACTAGTGTGCGAGATCCAAGTGATTCTATACTTTTCTTGTGACTGATAATTCAAGTAAATAGGCAAATAACGTGTTAGGAATCACACGTTAAAAGGTAAGACCTCGTTAATCCTTAGCTCTCCCAAGTTTTGACTTCTGAGGGTTGTTGTTCGTAGGGGTGCGACAGCTGGTTAATGGAAAAACAGAACAGATTCATTCAGGCAAATTGGTTTTGTTTGGAAAATTAATTTACAAATCATTCGATATAATAAACGTTTCATCTACCAGGTAAAAAAAGTTAGTTTTTTTTTACTGAAGAAGTAGTCTATTCTGAATCTATTAAGGATATAACTGTATTATAGTGAATTGCAGAAAAAAATATGATATTGATGAGAGTGAATGCGCATATGACAGCAATCTGTAAATCATGCTATGAAAAAGATCAGAGTTTTGAACTACTTTTACTAGTATTATTTAATTAGCAATAATAAAGACAATTTGTTTTGTTGCATTTAATCTAACATATGAAAATCTCTTTGGGTATTTTCACTTTTCACAATCTGATAAAATAGAAAAATTGTAATGGAAAAGTTTATAAGGTACAGAAAAGGCAAATTTTTTATTTCAATAATAATCTGAACATATTATTGATCAGTTCAGTACCTGGTGCCAAAGAAATAAGCTCATTCTAAATACTTCTAAATCGATCAGTGTTAACTTTCACTTCAGAAGAAATATTCCAATTGGTCGACACTCTAGTTATGACATTAAAACTTCTGAAGAAATAAAATTTTTAGGGACGTTCCTAGACGCCAATCTAAATTGGGAAATGCAGGTGGACTATATATGTGCTAAGTTAAATAGAGCATATTATGCCATAAAACAGCTGAAATCCTGTTTGGATGAAACTGCCTTACTCAGCATATAT
>WOGN01005360.1:0-13273 GCA_015342105.1 Leptinotarsa texana | reverse complement strand
GGAAGAGTAATGGTCCCAAAACTGACCCTTGAGGCACACCCCTCATTATTTCAAGGGGATTACTTCTTACATTATTATATTCAACGGTCTGAGTTCTGTGCATAAAGGGTTTTTATATGTTTTGATTTACTTTATCAGCTTTGTTCCTGATGAAATTGTTTCAACTGAAGACAATTAGAAAATTAATGCTGAAAATTTTGAGCAAATGATGAGACAAAATGTCTGAAAATTACAGTTGGTATCTATAGATTCAGAAGTTTTTATTGGTAAAAGACGAAAGACTTTGGCAATTAATAAAAACAAATGCACATTGAATTTATTATTGATTTTTCACACATTGTTTTTTTTGAAATAATTCACAATCAACTAAAGGTAAAAATATAAAATGAATAAGGTATTCAGGCCTTTCGGATATAATCTTTGGTTTGGTCTCATTCGAAAATTCACTAGATAAATTGTGTGATCTGTAAACAGCACATTTTAAGTAAATGTTGAAAATTTATTCATCAAACATCCGGATAATATCTCATAATTTGTCCATTTTCATATTCATTAATTTCTTTCATAAATCAGTGATATTTTGCAGGTAATAAATACATGGGAAAAATTAATTGTAAATTGAAAATATTAATTTTGTAACACTAAACTGGATATCTTACAAATATTGGAGAATCCATAAATTAATTTATAGTTACCAAGCAGCAAAATCTCACTTTGAAAGGTTGGACTGCTTGTAGACCATCTAAGTGACTTTTTTCATAAAATCTTAGCCAGAAGATATTCAATTGCTTCCATTTAATTTCTTATCAAAATTTAAAGATGAAAAGTTTTAAAAGCAGTCATCCCTTCTCAGATTGATTGATATGCTGTTGCTTCTTGAAAATCACTTGACCAAACACTTCAGGAGGTAAATAATTTTGGTAGTTGGTTCATCACCATTTTCATTTTAAAAGATTATATCTCTTATATCACTATTCATTTTTATTCCTCATCAAAGATTTTATCATTCAAGATTCGGCCAATATCTGCGGGTCCATCCCTACTGAATGGTTCTTCAGTTGATGGGAGTGCTGGGTCTCTAGTCAGGTAAACGGAAAGTGTTTGCTTTGCACATTATTCTCCAACTCATCACACTCATCAACATATGTTTCGTCCCTTTTCTTCATTGCATGTATGTCTGAATGATAATATAAAAGTTCATAGGTTGTGGTTTTAAATTTGGAGTACTCGGAACTTTTCTATGGAATAAATATAGTTCAAATTCTTTTTTCAAATGCTTTTCTTCAAATTCTGGTAAAAGTGATTGTAATCTGTCAGTATATTTTTCGAACTAATATTTTAAAAATTGAAACATAACCCAAATAATTGTAGCGTAACTAATATAAAGTTTTTTCGATATATATATTAAATTGAAAAGTTCAGAATCAAATATAATTTTCTGATTTTTTCATCATTAAATATCGAAATTATTGAAATTTGCAAATTCAATTTTTACCAACGTTTACTGTAGAACATATTTATTCTAATTCTGTTCTCCTTTTTTATGCTGCTTTTAATATTTGCATTCATCGGTTTGGACTGCAGCTTTAGAATTGGGAAGGTAGTATTTGCCGATTTTTTGTTTGGTGTTACCATCCTCTGTGCAATCAATCTTTTGTGCATTCTGCATTTAATTTACTCCTGTACTTGTTGAAAAAATATTCTTGAATATCCCATTTTTCCTTTTATAAAAGTGTCATACCTTTCTCTTTTATAGATTTTTGTTCATCAAATGATCAAATTTTATAGAGACTTCTATCTTTAAAGGATTAGTGAAAGTGGCCTTAATTATTCAAATATTGTTCAAATCTTATACCAGTACTTGTAATACTTTTTGTATTTTTCATGCTGCAATCCAGCAATTCCAGGTGAGACCTTTCATACTCAATGGAATGCGAAAAATACACTTATATCAAACATTGAAAGCGAATTGTAGTATTTATCATTTGCAAATATACATGAAAGTGTCACTTTTTCATTGGGATATAATTTTTGATTGTTTCATTGTAGCATCTATTGAATTTGCGTTTGATTTCTGAATAATGATTAAAGACGAAATTGTTGCAGTGTGAATGAACATTCACCATCTCGAAGATCTCGCCTGCCTTCGCAAGTGGATCCTTGTAGACGAACCGCTTCAAGGCTATGGAGGCAACCGGGCGAGGCCCCGTCTCCCCCTCGCTATGCCAACAATTCAGTTTCGATCCTGAGGCGGGCCCATAGTCGTACTAGAACGCCTGCTTCCACATCGTGATATTAATTTTTGGTTAAGTATAGGTTAAAACATGCTACGAAAGAAGTACATTGAGAAAAACATTTTTTCATAATTTCCATTTTTAATTGTTCCTTGCCCTGATAATTTCGATACTCAGAAAATCAATAATTTTTTTTCATTTGGAATGGGAAATACCTGCGAGAACGTGTTCGCTGTTTCAATAGGGAACTAACTACATTTGCAGTTGCCAAGTTATTTATTTCTTGAGAAAATCATACATATTTATTAAAATAAAGAGTATTATTTTAAATTGAACCCTTTTCTTTCAGGAAATGTTTACAAATGACATTTTGTTGGATTAATAATGATTTCCTTCCACATGTACTTCTTCATATCATTAGATTCCACTGTATTTTTATAGATATGTAATTATGAATAATGTTTTTGACTGTGATTTATTTTAGATAAATTTTTATTTTGTGTTCAAGAATGTAGCGCAATCAAGAAATATTACTTGTAATTTCAAATATATGTTTTCTTATATTGTGGATATTTGCATAAAAAGAAACGTACAATATCTCCGAGGTATATATTTTTGCTTAAATTATTGTTTCTATCAGAACAATTTTAATTACTTAAAAAATTGTGCAATATAATATTGTTGCTCCTTCCCGAGTATTACTAGCAGTAATTAGATTGTATTTATTGAGATAATTTGCTGTACAATAAAATTAATCATTTAGTAGTGTGGCATTTTATTCTTGTTAAAGCCCTCTCAAGTGCTTTGAACACAAATTTGTATTCTGTAGATCCGTAAGTAAAATGTATTTCATACCTGTGAACAAAATTTAATTCACAATAACCCCGAAAATTTTGTGTTCGAATCTGTCAGAAATAGCTTTTGTCACTGAATTAAGTACGAAGCCACTGTATACAACTTTTGTGCTTGGACACAATGTTTCAGTGCTGAGCTACCGAATGCAACTTCTGACTTCATAGCCATTAAATGTGGTTTTTGAGTTTGGGTCCGTGGTATTGAACTATTGTTTTTGGGTCCACCGGATGCAACTTTCAATTTGAAACAATTGGATGCAACTTCAGAGTTCGGAGCCGCGGACTTCGGTGCAATCGACTACAATTTTTGAGTTTTGAACCTCCAGATGCAACCTATTTGGAGTCATCAAACACCAATTTTAAGATCGATTGCAACTTTTGAATGATGAGCGACCGAAAGCAACCGTTATTGTTTGTAGTTATCGCATTAAAATTCTGAGGTGGAAGTTTTCAAATGCAGTGTTAGAGGTCGAAGTTACCGAATACAGCTGTCTGAACTATCCAATGCAACTTTTGTATTGAATGCCTCCCAGAGTAACTTTTGTCATCGAATAAACTGAATGCAACTTTTATGTTAGGAATAATTGAATGTACTTTTGAGTTCGGAGCGGTAGAATGCAGTTTTTAGTTTGGAGCTGTTCCGAGCAATATTTTCAATTCGGAACCGTCGAATGCAACTTCTTAAGTTCAGAGCCACCGAATACTGCTTTTGTGTGTTTGGACTCACAATTGCCAATGTTGAGGTCGAGCCATGAAATTCAGTTTTTATATAGATAGGCTGCGTCCTTTCGCACCGTTTCTGTCCCAAACTACAGTGTGCAAATTGTTTTTGACTAAAGTTAAATTTATTCTCAACTACCTACATTCAGACAATTTATATATTATTTGGGAAATGTTGAATTTTTCATGATGGTAGGATCACCTTTGAGCCGATAGCAAACCTACAACAATACTTTAAAATCAAAGTAAATTGTAGATTTCTTTTAATTTCAAAGTTTTTCTACATCATTGTCTAAGGATACTTAGACAACAGCCATTGTCGGTTCAACAGCCAATAGAAAAAAAACTGCAGCTGATGTTTCACTGATGAGTTTCAGTGAAAATGATGCTATACTAATTAAAAATCTTACGTGAGCAGGTGAAAATCTTTTACTTAATTTTTTCAATTTAGCTTTTGTTTGGAAACTCGGAAATCGCAATAACGCAATAAAAAACTATATTTATATTAATTATAATATATTTCAATTACATAAAAAAGATGGTAACTTCTATCAATTTAATTTTTCAAATAACAATGGTTAATTCTAGGATCTATCACAATATTTCGAAAAATATTAAAATTTTTTGTAGCACAAAAAAAAGTTCTCACTGTATCAATGAAATAGTTCAAGTATATTATTTCAAAATAAAAGTGGAAAAAAATTAAATGTAAATTTTTTTCAGCTTTGTCATGTATCCTGGTATAGAAATGGTCTTCAGATTTATAACATAAGAAAAACGAAGAGAGGATCAGTATTCATTCCATCAAAGGTATTAATTATGAAAATAAATTACAAAAAATAACAAATAATAAATATCCAATACAAAACAATTCTAAAAAATATTTAAAAAAATTAAATAGTAATATGGCTAATAGAAATCAGTTCAAAGTATTTCGGAGTACTAGTACTCATAATCATTATATTACAGGATGAGATTGAAAATAAAAGTTCACATTTTCAAAATATCCTTAAATATATATCATGAAATCAATAGATTTCACGATACCCTTTTTCGTGAAGCACGTTAGTAGATGCTTTTTCATAACTTTAATCATTCGAGACACTGGAGCGAGTTCATGACCTCAAACGTAACTCTCGTTTTGAGTAGAGTACGCCAAAAAAGAATCAAGCAGTGTCGGTTCGACCAGCTCCTGGGCATCCTGACCACTCATGACATCGCTTCCGCAAGTACCAACGATTTTCCTGAGTGTTGCCTGAAACAAACCACAATCACTTTACAGTGTACATCTAGAGCAATGGAAACAGATGATATTTTGTTATTTCACTGGCTACAACTTTTACTCTTGATCATTAAACATGATTTAATATATTGTCAAATAAAATGGTCAAAAGTTATCCAGATCGGTACTGAAGAGCTCCCAAGGCAAGTGTCTTATGGCGAAACATCGGATGTCTACCACTCAGAATGACGGTGTTCCTTGTAAGTGATATTTTACGTCTTTCATTTACTCTATTGTGAAGGAATCCTGTGAATGATATCTGATTCAATTCCATAATGAATGTTTGGAATAAAAACAATAAAGAAAAGTGTTTTTATATAACATTCGGTGTTCATATAAACGTATTTGCTTCAAAACTTTTTTTGTTTCGTGTAATTCAGTGTTTATACGAAAGTAGCTGTTTCGAGAAGGCTTTTTCTTCCAGTTTGTGTCTGAAAGTTACTTCTTTGCATGATCTACGCAACTTTGTCTAGAGATATTTTTTTTGAAATTGATGGCTTCCTTTCCTTTTTTTGGAAGATTCCCACAATTTTTGTATCAAGATGGAAAAGAAGAAAGCCAAAACCTTCCTTTCCCAAATCAGATAAATGTTCTTCAAGAAGCTGGGAAATTGTTAATTAGAGGAAGACTACACTGAATAAGTAAAACAAAAAATATTTAGAGAATGGAAAACGTCATTTATAGCCTATTTTCCTTGAGCAAACATAATTGATTCAGTTGAAAAGTGAAAATTGTAATATTTATATTAAATATAGAATAAAGAAAATACTTTTGTCTAGTTTCTACTGTGTTTATTTATTTGTTACGACCGGTTTCGGCTTATAAGGCCATTTTCAAGTAACTTGTTACTTGAGTTGAGCTGAGTTACTTTTCAAGTAACTTGTTGCTTGACTTGAGCTGAGTTACTTGAAAATGGCCTCATAAGCCGAAACCGGTCGTAACGAATAAATAAACACAGTAGAAACTAGACAAAAGTATTTTCTTTATTATATATTCAACATGAATTTCTACAAAATAAATAAGTCATCAATCGAACAAATTTATATTAAACATTCAATGGTATGATTTGATGTAACTAATCACAAAATGTATAAAGCGCGTAAAAAAATATGAAACTCGCACCCTGGTATAACAGATATTTTCAATTTTAGCTGGAAAAGAGGATGATGAAAACTATAAATTTGCCATTAGCAGAACAGTACTTTTATTTTAAGAAAGAATTACTAACACAAGACAAAATAATGAGAGCCTTGAAAGAAGACCAAAAGTATGTCTCCAATGGTAGGCAGAATAAAACTGTGGAAACCTTTGAACATAAGAGGTAAGATAAGAAGAGTTTCGACGTGAGAATAGGATATAGTCTGGACTAAACCTTGCTCAACGAAGGATATTCCATTGGAAAGACGTGGCAAGACAAAAACATTACAAGTTACGTCAAAGATTGTTATTCGCCTTCTGGAAATGGAAAGCGACTGATTATTACCCATATTGAAAATGTTGATGGTTTTGTTGTGATTGTGATGAGTAATGCAACTTGTCATTGAATAGTTGGAAGAATATCAACTAATGCATGGGGAAAAGCGAATATCATTGAGTGATTTTAACAAAAAAAAAATATGGATAAAGCTCTTTTCACGAAATATGTAGTCGATCAAATGGCAAAGAAACGAAATATTATTATTCTGCGTCTGCCCCCCTTGTCATTGCGAACTTAATCCTACTGAACTCGTTTGGGCTCAAGTAAAGGGTTTCGTTTTAAGAAAAAACATGACATCTGAGATGAAAGATGTGAAAATACTCCTTAAGGGGGTCCTTGAAAAAACGTTTCGGATACAAAAATGGGGTGGAACCTGGTAAAGTATCACAAACCCGTCTGTATCAGCTGAGCCAATCAATTATTTCCCTTTACAGAAACATTTCGAATAGGGACGGTGTACCCCCTGTAATACCTCACTGCCATGTAATGTGCATTTTTCCCCCTTCAAATTCAGCTAGGAACGGATCATTTTCCAAAATTCAACTTCTTTGAAATCTTCGAAGATGCAGCGAATTTTATAACTCGACACTATTGTTCAGTCGCTTGAAAAGTTTAACTGTCTTTTTTATCACGATCCCCTACGACGTAGTAACGGCTACATCGATCAATTTATTTAACTGTCTCTGTTTATTTTATACTCCTAGGAAGACCATTTTTGATCATAAATTATTTATCTTCAGAAAAAGCTAATAGACTTTAAATTTGAAATATCAAAAAGTTGAAAAAACCATTAAGGAAGTTTAGAAAAATATAACTCACCAGAGCCGCGACCAAAACGGCATCGCTGTCGTACCGTTCCTCCTTCTCGCGACACATCTTCACCAGGAGGTCGATTCCCTTTTCTTCAACGATCTGCTTCGCCGCCTCTCCATCTCCGCCCAGTCTTGACAGTGCAATGATGCTTTTCTGCTGCAGCCGCTTCACGGCTTCATCGCCAACGAACTGGCTTCCCCGCAGTACTAAAAAGCGAAGCAGTAACTTCACGGCGCCGACGTCCGTCAGTCGCCTCCTGCCGTCCTCCAAGGCAGACACGTTCGCCACTAGAGTGGCTACCTGCTCCAGGAGGTAGATGGACGCAAGAGGTCCTCTGGTTTTGACGGCCGCCAGGAGGACGGAGGCCGTGTCGTGGCGTAGAATATGCTTCATGGCCTTCGGGTCCATAGTGCTTAGGTTGGCCAACGCGGCCGCGCACAACAGCAGGTTCTGACAGCATCTCGTACTACCGGCGAACTTTGTAAGGGATTTCACCAGTTTGCGAGAGTACTCTTGGAGACCTGGAATGTAATGCCGTTATGAAAGTTTACGTTGCGAGATATTTTACAAAACTTTTCTCTTCATATTATTTAACGTCCGCCTAGGCATTAGTTAGCAATAAATAAAATTCCAGATACTTGATATATAAATAAATTAAGAGAGAGATTTTTACTGATCACAAAACGGCGACAAATGGTTCAATACACAATACTATATCTAGAAGAGATTAATTCAAAAACCCTTAAAATCAAACTACAACTCTAAAAAAGGGAGACTTCTGCAAATCAAGGAATAACAAGGTATTATTGTTGCCAATTTTCTTAAATCCATTTATCAAAGTGCTGGTAAAATGTATTTTCGACTCCCCTATAGCTTTTTTGAGTCCTTGCATCTATTTACAAATAAGAAAATGTTTAAGGCTTTCGTGGTCGAGCTTTTCAGGGTTTTTCGGATTTGAAGGTCGTTGATTTTTGGAATTTCTTTCTGACGTTTCGCTGGCGCGAGTGCTGGCTAGCTTCTTCAGAGGTTTATACATCCTGAGTTATCTCCAATGACCTTACGATTACCTTATACTAATAGATCATTTATACTAACAGTACTACAGATAATACAGATGTAATAAAACTATGAATATTTTTCTAGATATTAGTAAGGCTTCTGATCGTGTTGGCCACAAGACACTGGAAATGTATATATGATGTAAAGGGAATAGTGATATTTGAGAGTTTTCTGGAAAACCAAAAGCATTATTTTAAAATTCATGATCAGTAATCGGACATCTACACTGCCCAATATTTTCCGACCAAATCCGAATTCTGTTTAAAATCTGTTTTTTCGTTAATCAGCTATCGCCCCCATACGAATGACAACTCTCGAAGTTGTAAAACTTGTGCGACTTAGAGACTAACGAGGTATTACCTTTAACGTGTGATTCCTAACACGGTTGTAGGATCATCCCAGCTTCAACCAGATAAATTATCTCGAGAAAAATATCTGATCGAGGCGGGAATCGAACTCACGCTCTTCCGATCGTGAGTCGGGCGCACTACCACCGCGGCCAATTCCACAACATTGAATTAAAACATCATCTTGGGAACAACGCCTTTTTCGAAATTGGTCATATTATTGTTATTTCGAACATCTTGAATGACATTAATTATGCGATTTGAATTATGTTGGTATGATGTATACATCAAACTGAAGTAAATATAGAAACAGTAAAACAAATATCAATTGAAGCAAGTAAAAAATTTCGGAATAAAAAAGTGATTCGGAGATTTAGAAATGTTTATACCAAATGAAATTCATTTCAAGTTCATGGAATACACAGAAGCAGCTCCAGTAATATTCTTACTGTATAACGGAATTGACCAATACTTGATGAACATTGATTTTTTTAAGTGACATAAATGATAAAGGTAACGGTACCCTTGAACCCGGGGTGTCTAAAATATCATATGAGTAATGTATTCGATCACTTACGTAATAAACGTAATTGATACTCTTTATTGTGAAATTTCCACCGAACAATTTACAAAACAATCTACTGAACAAACCAGGAGATTTTGTTCAGTGAAAATTCCACCTAAAATATATTTTCAATATTTTGGTATTTTCGTAAATATCCATTGTTCGATTTTCTATTGTTTAATAAATTTCAGAAAGAAAAATAATTGAAATTATTAAAGGGAGACAAAAATCAGTTGAAAATGTGAATAAACCAAATTATAGATCTTTAAGAACGAGAAAAAAATCGTGGTTAAAAAAACAATCATAAAATCTGAAGTCTAACATGAGTCGCGAAGAAACACCCTAGAACTCAAGATCACCTATACCTGTATTGATTATTCTAGCTGGATCCAAACCACCCTTTCGCCACTGAAAACGCTAGTGTTGACTCACCTTTAACGGAGTGGTTATAATCGAGCCAGGGCGCCGTAACCTGCGCGAGCAGTGCGATCGCCTCGGATTTTTCCGGTTCAGGCGTGGAAGCCTCCTCCAGCGTGTCGGCGACGGTCTGCAAGCCAGAGAACTTTTCGAACTGGCGTACTGCTGACCCGTTGCAGCACATCGTGGAAAGCGCCCGCAGGACGAGCGTCCGCAGCGACGATCCCTCGCACTTTTCGCACAGGATCAGCAGAATGGGGATGATATCCGACCTGGTGAACAGCTCGACAACCTCCTCGTTCCTGAGCGCGACGCAGGTGATACCGGTGACGGTAGCGCGTAGGTCGAGCTCCGACGAAGGGTGCTCCAGTTTCGATACGAGCTGTTCCACTTCCTCTGCGAGAACTTCCTGACGGGCGTTCTGCCACTGTGCCACCAGGTTCGAGATAAGCTCTAGGATGGATGATTCGTCCGCGCGTGAAGAACGGATGGCGTCGCAAAGGGAGACCACCTGGGGGGTTAGGCGGGAAGTGCGCGTCTTCAAGAAGTCCACGACATTGCCAATCAAGCTCTGGCCCTGCGCCTTCAGGTGCTTCACTTCGCTGAAAAAGTTCAAATGATTAGTAAACGGTCTTGTAAAAACGCAGCAACATTATTTCATGCCGATTTTATAAAGTGTATCCTCGACACCGATGAAAACACAAAAACGTTTGGATAGATAGAAACACTGCGCTTACACAAAAATAATAAGGAAATATATAGTTTTATGCATCTTGTAGACTAGGAATCAATACGTTGATAAAATCGTAACCAACTCATTGCTGACGAAATCATTATATCGGGCTACTCGGGTATTGGTCTTTTGATTATCGACCAGTATCCATCAATGTATCATGTGAAATGGATATTTCATATGATACAATATAATTTTTTCAGAAAAATATATTAAAAATCTTATCAACTACTCTAATGTTTTCAATATGCATAAAGTTTACAATATAATTGGAGATTTAAAAACCTTACTGTTTCAGAATTTTGTTCTGAATGATATTTTCTAATGAACTTCTTCTGGTTTTGAATGAAAACAAACCAATAAAAGCCCTAACGTGCCAGCAGATATTTCTACAGGTCTTTTTTAAGACCCCAAATAAATTTGAAGTCATTAGCGTTTCTATTAATCAAAGCCCTTCTGTTATCACAAAATTCAGTTTGAGAAAATTAAGTTAAAATTTGGTATTAATTCTGACAATTGGTTTTTGCACTTTTCATCCTCCAAATTTTTCCTTCCTGTAAAGGTGGCAAGTGAATAACATTACCGAAGTTATTATAAAAATAAATGTTTATATTGATAGAAACACTCCATTAAAATATATAAGAGTGAAAAATAGTTATCTATCAAAAGGTAGATATTTGATCGATCAATGTTAAAACTCACCCGTTATTGAGATTCTGGTACTCCATCTCGATGCACCTGGAGTGGGAGATGACGGCCCTGATTGAGGCTGTGAAAGAGGTGGCGAGATGAGCGACTTTCTGGTTGAGTTCCGCCGCTATAGACTTGCACTGCAGTGTCGTCATGCATTCCTGTTCGTACGTCTGTCTCGCTTCTTTCATCCATTTCTCTACGGCCGCATTGTCAACGTCCGATGAGTCGATTGTGGGAATCGGAGGAACCCTGAGGATAAACGGAGTCGGGTGAAAAAACGTTTCATAGTAATATGGTGTCAGAAGTGGGATTGACTTTAAAATATTGGTATCGAAACTCAATTTCAGTAATTACAAAAAAATGTAACCTCTAAAAAACTTTCGATAGGGTTTTTCAAAAAAAACTACTGAATTTTCTATATGAAATTGGGAATAGAGGAGTCGTTTGTATATATCAACAAAAACTTCTTATGTTAGAAGCATTTTCCAAGTACCAATTTTTGGGGTATTTGTCGTTCCATTGTTGAATGAAATCAAAACCAACAATCAAGTTATCTACATAAAATAGTGTGATTCAATATATTGATTGTTTTTCTATTAATTCTATTTAGAAAAAAATTAACAATTCTGAGAAAACAAGTAAATAATGTACCTGAATGGAAGCAAAAGCCAAAAACATAGAAAGGGAGAAGTAACACGGAAAAATTAATAGAGAATAACAGAAGATTTCATTACATTGTATGTAATATCTTGTTAATTATACATAAAAAGTAGTTATAAACAACCGCAGTAATTTCGTTATCCAACCCTGATGAATCACCGTGTGATTAATCATGTTTTAATAAATGTTTTTGTAGTCATCTGCATTGCTGAACGTGATAATAACGATATGTGGACGTGTTTAATAATATTTAATGATATCCCAAGGTATTTATATTTATGATACCGATGATTCCATCAACGGTTAGAACGAAATGGAAAACCAAACCAATTTTCATCGGATATGCTTACGGCAGTTGAAAGGTGTCACATTTGATGCATCGTGGCAGTTCTACCAATTTGAAATATATCAAACATTTAAACTCTCATTTAACTGTCCAAAAATATTCTTTCAGTTTTTCTTAATGAATTTGATTCTTCCAGTATATGAAAAAAAATGTGCTCAAAAAAGTTTCATTTTTGAAACATCTTCATAATAAAACAAGAACAATCAAAGAAGTTTTCATTGAAAATCGGGATGGTTGAATAAACCAACTCCTTGACGTTGTCTTTGGGATGACTTCTCAACCGCTTGGTATATACCCATATAATACTATATTTTTGAAAATACGTCTCTGACGAAATCCAAATATGGTAAGCAATATATCTCATTCCATTAAAATTGATACTTTACGCTACTACTGGTTAGGCACTCTGTGTATTGGGATTTTATAAAGTTTTTGATAACTCCACAACTTAATATCAAACTTCTAACTGAAGCTCAATGTGACACCAACTGTATTACATTATGTAGACCTGTGAATCATATATGTTTCAATCCCATAAGGAATGCGGAGTACAAACTGAATGGGAAAATGTAAATCGAAATGTAGCTGATGTTGCCTACCATTTCTTGTCCAATATTTTGCGGCGGAAAATTGCTTGAAATTTGACAAAATCAATGTAATTGTTTTACTGTTCAAATTATGTTTCAATAATATGAAATGAAACCTTCAATACAAGCTTTGCGTATTTGATGATTCGATACATCTTTCATTCTCTGAAATACTTTTTTATTGAAATTAATTGAATATTTAGATCGCCTACAGATACTTCTCCAACATTTTTGCGAAGGAAAATTTTATGGGAAGTGACAAAGCACTTTTGTTGTTTTTTTTTGTTTTTGGAGAGGCTGGTTTTCCGCGACGCGATACCTGTAATGTAATTGTTTTACTGTTTAAATTATGTTTCAATAATATGAAATGAAACCTTCAAGACAAGCTCTGCGTATTTGATGATTCGATACATCTTTCATTCTCTGAAATACTTTTTTATTGAAATTAATTGAATATTTAGATCGCCTACAGATACTTCTCCAACA
>WOGN01005359.1:0-13277 GCA_015342105.1 Leptinotarsa texana | reverse complement strand
AAATTTATAAAAATGATTTCTGTAAGACGCTTGGTACATATATGTACCACCATCAAAGACCCTAAAGGACTGGTGGTACATATATGTACCTTCCCCCAACCACTTCCTATAAATAAAAATTCATATGAATTTCGATGCAGATGTTTTATTTGATCGCCACTGACATTGACCCACTGAAAATCTAACCCATAACCCTTGAAACAAAAACTCGTCTCGAAAGGGTCAAATAAATTTTTATAACCCTTTTCACATGTCTATGATTTATTCAATCTGTAATGAAACTATCGTACACATGGAGGGTGTTCTTTGTATTATTATTATTAGTTAAGCGATATTATCTATTATTTTTGAATTTTTCATGTGTTTCAGGGATCAACAAAACAAAAAGTCCATGTTGTCCATAGTGTTGAGCTTCCTGACATGTACGATTTGCTGTGAGTTTTTCACAGCGAAGAATGTTCTGCGAGAGTAGAGGCATGTCCGGAATGTAGGGTCGCGATGGCTGTAGGGAGAATTAGGAATAGATCTCTGGAATCTATGAGGGAAGAACTACAGGCCCACTTCCAAACGCGTTGTCCTATTGAGGATGTAAGCCCAAGCTGTTCCGAAACATCGATAATTCTCAATATGGATAATTTCGAAAATAAGGTTGAGTCTAAATTATTCCGGAGGCTTTTGAGTTAGTCAGAACAGCCCTCCTCTCCCTACAAATGGAGCACCAAACACCGGTCATTTTCGTAGTAGATAGCGAAAATGACGATAAACCTGAGCATTTATCGTATAGTCAATTAACCCATTAGGTACTAGCGTGCCATATATGACACGACAAAAATTAGTTTTAAAAAAAATCGGTAGCACGCCCCTGCGTTAAATATTTGCTTGCACATTGACGTTTTTAGGACGGAGAGTACCTAATCTAACCTCAAATGTCAATGAAAATCATTGCTAACCGGTTGTTAGTTTTCTAGTTGAACTTAAATGTCATTAACTTTTCGAAAGGGAGAGAAAGATGAGTTCTAAGAAAGGGTAAGTTGATTTTTACACTATTTTTTATCGAAATATGCCATTATTCATATAGTTTTAGATTTAAATGTATTCAATTGAGATATCTGAGTTTTTAATTTATAGTTACGTTCATTGGCATGACCGTAAATGTCACGTTTTGACTGGTGTGTCTTATATGGTACACTAGGCCTTTGAGCTACTAAAATTTTATTGGTTCTAAAATGTGTTTCATTATTATTTTCTACATGATATTATTTATTACTGAAACGCCATTTCGTTCTATACTTTGTTATATACTTTTGTTATATATTACTATTTTGTTTCAGGCTCACGGTACAAGATGTGGCTGATATGTTTGAATCCGAACAGTTCTGGGCGGATTTTGAAAACGACGGTATAGAACAGATATATATATATCGAACCACCAGATAACAAAGACGAATCGGACGAAGATTCGGGGGATGAATCCGGCGGTTTGTTAGATAACCTGACTGGTCGGCAACTGGCATCGTCTGCAGAAATGGTTTTACAAAGCGGGAAGCGATTTGGTTATGAGGAAGACTACGAAAATTTCACCGAAATTGAAAACAATGGCAACCCTCCAGACCAAGACTACGATGAAGAAGTTGATTTGCCTCTTGCCAGGTTCGTTATTCCTAATGCGAAAGAAATGACGTGGTGCCAAAATAATGATCTGCCTGTGTCAACACAAAAAATATTTCCCGAGATAGATTTTTCAAAATATAGAAACATGTCGCCACTGGTAATATTTGAACTCTTTATGACTAATGATGTCCTTCGACTGCTTCTAGAAGAAAGTAATAAATATGCACTGTTCGTTAACTGCTCAGATCCAAAGATTACCATAGAAGAATTGAAATGTTTTATACCGATTCTTATTGTATCTGGATACGATAACAAACCTTCGAAAAAGAGCTATTGGGACTCTGGAGATGATTTGCGAAATACTGCGGTTTACAATTCAATGCGTCGCGACCGTTTTATCCAAATCATAAGATTTTTGCATTGTGCAGATAATACCAAATTGGACCTTACTGATAAAATGACCAAACTTAGACCTCTGATTGATCAAATAAAAAAGTGTTTTCTGAAGAATTATTCACCAGAACAGAACATGGCGTATGACGAAAGTATGATAGAATATTTCGGAAAACATGGATGTAGCAGTATATTCGAGAAAAACCCATACGCTTCGGTTACAAAGTGTGGTGCTTGAACTCAAACAGTGATTACCTAATAAATTTTGAAATTTACCAGGGAAACATACCAAATTCAAACCGAGACCACCAAAAGAAATTTGGAAAGGCGACAGCTCCTCGTCTACAGTTTTTAGAACAGATGCCTGAAGAAATAAAATACTTTTCGTATCGTATTTATTTCGACAACTTATTCACGTCAACTAACATTCTTCACCATTTAAGACTAGATGGGTACGAGGCAACTGGAACCGTTCGAGAGAACCAATTATCTAAAAGATGCCCTTTGCGCTCTGTCAAAGAGATGAAGAAAACATGTGGTACGTATGACTACGCTTTGAGTAGTGACAAAAAAATTGTCGTAACTCGCTGGATGGATAATTCAGTGGTAACGGTTTTGTCAACTATACATGGCATCCATCCCGTATCAAATGTCAGTCGCTATTCCAGTACCGAAAAAAAGAGAGTCGGGATTCCAAGACCATTCTGCATTGGAAAATATAACGAGTTCATGGGAGGCACCGACCAGATGGATGCCAACATAAACATATATAGAATCGGAATTAGAGGCAAGAAGTGGTGGTGGCCAATATTTACATGGCTGATTGATTGCTGTATTCAAAATTCTTGGATTCTGTACAGAAAACATAAGCCGTCGATAACGCAGCAACAATTTCGAAGAGAAATAGCACAAGTATATTTAAAAAAATTTCAGAACCCCCCAAAATCCGGTGGACAACCTTC
This sequence comes from Leptinotarsa texana, assembly GCA_015342105.1. Classification (NCBI taxonomy): domain Eukaryota; kingdom Metazoa; phylum Arthropoda; class Insecta; order Coleoptera; family Chrysomelidae; genus Leptinotarsa; species Leptinotarsa texana. Next base: position 10,311 of record WOGN01005359.1, on the reverse strand, counting down.
GACATATTCTGTGAATAGTAGAGTCACGCCCGATATTAGATACAACCGGATCGACCACATCATTGAATATGTACCCAATAATAAGAGAAGACGTTGTGCCGGAAACCATATGCCCTCCAGCGCTGTAAGAACACAGTGTATCAAGTGCAACGTGGGACTCTGCATCAATTTTGGTAATTACCATAAAGAAAACTAGAGTTTTGTTTATTTGTTTTTTAAATTTAAATAAATACCATTCATGTTTCACTGCAATATCATTGTTTTCTTTAGTACCTCAAAGGACTAGCGTGCCATATATGGTACAGGTCATATCACTTCTAGAGATATGAATACATTTCAGAAAACTGTTTTTCATAATTTTTGAGACCCCAATCAACAAGAAAAACTTTAGTGTTGATCAAAATTCAGAAGTTGGAAAACTCAGTCCCCAATGGGTTAATGGAACTCGGCACTATGGACAATCCACTGTGGGATGCCAGGGCAAATGTTCGATAATCAATATTAAGTATCAGTATTTTTATATTTTTAAATAATAAATGAAATGTTTCTATGAGGGTTATACCTCATAACAAATAAAAAATAGTAACAAAACAACAGTTCATATCCGTTTTTCTGAAAGAAAATAATGTGCCAAGAACCATCCAATAAATTGTGTCAGTATGACCACATATTCCATTCATAAAATCGAGGGTTACATTTCTTAACAAATATGTAACAAATCATGTATCTTGCGATTTGAAAAAACATTCAACAAATTGTATTTCAGTATGACCCTCACATTTCATTTAAAAAATCGAAGGTTATATTTCATTACAATTAGCAATACAGCACTTGATATGTTTTTCTGAAAGAAAATTGGGTATCTGACGACTTGAAAAAATATCCAACAAATTGTGTCAATATGACGCACATACTCCATTCATAAGATCGCGAGTTAATTTCATAACAAAGATATAATAGTACCAGTAAAATAATTCACATGTGTTTTTCTGAAAGAAAATCATGTATCTTACAGCTCGAAGAAACATTCAACAAATTGTATCAGTATGACCCACTTACTCCATTTATAAGATCGTGGGTTACATTTATAACAAATATGAAACAAATCATGTATTTTGTGATTTGAAGAAACATTCAACAAATTGTATTTCAATATGACCCACACATTTCATTTAAAAGATCGGAGGTTATACTTCATTACAATTAGCAATACAGCACTTGAAAATCATGTATCATGATTTAAAGACATATTCCACTCGTAAGATCGAAGGTTATATTTCATACAAGTAGCAATACAAGACTTATCATGTTCTTCTGAAAGAAAATTAGGTATCTTACGTTTTCGAAAAATATCCAACAAATTGTGTCAGTATGACACACATACTCCATTCATAAGATCGCGGGTTAATTTCATAACAAATATAAAACAGCAGCAGTTGAACACTTCACATCTGTTTTTCTTAAAAAAAAATCATGTATCTTAGGACTCGAAGAAACATCCAACAAATTATGTCAGTATGACCCACATACTCCATTTATAAGATCGTGGGTTATATTTCATAACAAATATAAAATAGTAACAATAACACTTTACATCTGTTTTTCTGGAAGATAATCATGTATGTTATATGAAATTATACAATGGCTCATTATCCAGAACTACGTCGTATTAATGGCGCAGTTATAGAAGAACCTTGAAATCAGCAAAGACTCAGCATTTCCTGTTTACCAGTCCAGAAATAGAACACAAAGGACTCCCAGTGGGAATTACCTATAAAAGCAAGCAAGACCCGAAGCTAGCGTTCATAATAGTTCATATTTTAATATCACTCACTTCAGTTCAAAATTTGTACTTGTATTTGTGAACCAAAATAAATTGTTTTTAAAGAACTTATATTTGAAAACCAAATATAACAAAGTGACGCAGTCTTACGGATTTCTAAAAACGTAGAAACTTCAAGCCAAGAAAGAAGAGAGGCACCAGAGAAGCTCCTACGGTGATCCCCAGATCTTCAAAGAAAAAAAGAACCAAAAAGCAACCCAAGTGGAAGGACGGTCTCTTCAACACTGAGGAAACACGTGTAAGTCGCAAGCCGTTACTCATCCGCAGTGGAGTTCTGCCTTATGAAGTAGGATTTCATCCTCCACAACGAAGGGAAGCCCAAGAAACGAAACCGCATAGATTTAAGAAGAAACCAAACCAAAACCCCGTCTTGAGAGTCCTGTGGATTAGGAACACCTAGTGAAGCCCCTGACAGCGAATCGCAAGACAACCCCAATCGTCAAAACCCTGTTGAAACCTCCTGTGGATTAGAAACACCTAGTGAAGCCCCTGACAGAAAATTTCAGCAACCCAGCATCGCAAATGTAAATGATCTTGAATTTTCATCTTAATTGATTGCAATCGAAGTTCTCTTATCCATTCCATTCTCACCCAATTTCATCCAAAACCAACTTGAAACTATCTTCATACAGCTGAAGATAAAAGACAACTGAAAAAGAAATTTCTTCATACTGCTGAAGAAAAGTGAAAGTAACAACATCTGAAACTCTTATATTACAAAACTTTCTGAAATGCCAAATCAAGATCCAGAAGTCGAACCATACAAACTATCCGAATTATTTTCACTAATACCAGATTATGATGGCGACAGTATTTTATTGAACACATTTTTGAATGCATGTGATCAAGCGTTCGCATTAGCTACCAACGATCAGAAATGTCTTCTCATCACACATTTCAAAAATAGATTAAAAGGAAAAGCAGCAATTTTGGTAAATTCTCAAAATCCTGTAACATATACTGCTATTAAACAATTATTAAATACTCATTTTGGTGATTCTCGTGATATCAATTCACTCATTCAAGATTTGCAACGAATGAAACAGTCCAATGGAGAATCAAGTATTGCTTTCCACTCACGCATACAAACTCACAATGCTAAAATGATTTCTTGCGTTAATAAATCAAACCTTACGCTAGAACAAAAAGACGCACAAATTACATTAATAAATAATATGTCATTAAACACCCTTTTGACAGGTTTAGAACCACGAATTGGACAAATAATACGTGCAAGCAACCCTCAAAACATGACGGAAGCCGCACAAAGAATAAAAAGAGAAACATAACTTTCATATTTTCAGTCCCAAAAAGCCTCAAAACCAAATTTGAATCTATCACAAAAACAAAGACCGAATCAAAACTTCAGGTCACAATTTCCAATACAATCAAATCAATTTCCAAGACAAATAAATCAATATTCAAGACAAACACAATTCCCACAAAGTCAAAATCGGAATAATTTTCAAAATCAAATGAATTTTCAACGTGCAAATTTTCAAAATCAAAATCGACCCAATTTCCAAACTCAAGTACGTCCCCAAGTAAACCCCAACTTTTCTAACAATGCACAACCACAAAGACAAACAAACTTTCAACCAAGATCCAACACGAATTTCCAACAACAAAGAAATTCTGTCATTCAACCCAATCCAAATTTTCAAAAACCCAACATTCAAAAAACACACTGTATGAATCCTGAATATAATTATTATGAAACAAATGAAAACATTTATTACGACCCAAGTTATGATCAACCCAATTATGAATATGAATGCATTGATTATACTACTAATCAAGAATCATATTATGAATCTGAAACGCAATATGACACGCAACAATATTATCAACAAGAATATTATGACGCTTCTAATCATTTCCAAACCAACCTTGAACCAATTAATGACTATCCTACTGAAAACACTGAACAATATCGGGATTTTCAGATAGACCACCTATCAATAAAACCGCCTATCAGCAAAATGTCCAGCGAGACTTCAGACAAAGACATCTCACAAGAAGTAATAACCCAGAAATTCCTAATATAAATGCCAGAATAAAAACAGTTAGTCCGAATAATTTATACTATATTCATGATATAACAAAAACTTTCAAATTACTAATTGATACGGGAGCAGGTATTTCAATTTTAAAACCTAAAACAGCCGCAACACTCACAGAACGAATTCCAGAAAAATTAACAATCTCAGGTATCACTGAAGAAAAAATTCCTGTAACAGAATCAACCCTCGTTCATTTCCCACCAAATGATCCACATAAAGTGTATATTTGTGATTTAGACATCGAATTTGATGGAATTTTAGGATGTGACTTCCTAGAACATTATCAAGGAACTGTTGATATAAAAAATCGTAAATTAATATTGAGCTATAAAACCGTTCCATTAATAAAAGCAATTGACCCAATTGCAGAACAACACAAAAATGAAAAACGAAAATTCTTACCCTTAGCATGGCAATTAAATGAACAACAACAAAATGAAATCCAAATAAATACCCCTGTAACTCAAATTCCAAAAGTAACGAATATAATTGAAATTGAACCACGAACAGAAAAAATTTTCATATTGAATTCCAATTTAAAAAATTGCGAAGCAATACTGCTTGCTACTGAAAAAGAAAAAGTACGCCTACCAAACGCATTAATAAAAATCAATGAAAAAGGTGAATTTCTTACAACAAATGCAATTTCGAAAACAATTGATTTTTCTGATTTAAAATTAGAACCAATTGAAAATTCAAAAAATCATATTAAATTAATGAATTTCAATGAATATCAAAATGAACCTATTATCGATCGCAGACATGAAATAAAAAATAACCTTAGACTTGAACATCTAAATGATGAAGAGAAAGAACTAATAACAAATTTAATGTGATTCAGGGAAAGAATTCAACAATATCATGATGAAAGATTTATGTCAACTTTATAACATGAAATTAACATTCTCAAGCATTGACCACCCTCAATCAAACGGATCTTTAGAAAGATTCCACGCAACCCTGACAGAAATGATCAGAGCCTATCTCACAGAAACCCCTGATGGACATCCCCTAGCTATATTGCCATATGCAATCATATGCTATAATAACTCGACCAATAAAACACATGGTTTTACACCATATGAACTCGTCTTCGGACATACGTCAGGACGACCCCCTGAGCAAACATATAACCAAGAACAATTAATTAGTAAATATATACGCGATTTAAATAATCGGATATCATATTTTTATAAACTAGTGTAGTGATTCAGTTTTACCGCCAACGGGTTGTTAGTGAAGTGTCGGTGGAGGGGCGCGCGGAGTCAAGAGACGAATTGTTTTGGACAGTCAGTCTGGCATGGTCAGCCGACAAGGAGTGTGTTATTGAATGTGAATTTGACGATAGCGATTGCGAAATTAATGTTGTATCGCAGCTATCTAACACTTGTATATATTTTAATGTATGTTCTGATTGATAAATAAATCAATAGTGGTTACACGTCTATATCAAACTTATCGAACCCAGAGTCTCATCGCATAAATTGGCACCCAACAGCGGCAAAGTATAGCGTGTCACACGATAGATAAATTGAAATAATATACACAAGTGGCGGCGATCTTACGAATTCGGCGAACTGAAACAGAGAGCGGAGAGGGGAGAGCAGAGGATTTCGAGGAAGCACTGACGCAGTACCGAGAAACAAATAGGACGTGGAGACCGGTGAGATTGTTCAATGTTATCTGCGTATGTAGAAACTTATTTGAAGATTTCATGAACTATTGAAATTAATATTTGAACTTTTTCTATTTATGTGCATGGGGATATATAAATATTGTTAGTACTTAGTTAAGAAAAAACGGCGGGCACATTATTGTTGTAAAATGCCCAAAGGAAAAAAGAATACTGGAAGTAGGGCGGAAATAAGTAAAAACAATTTGAGTTGTTCAGACATGGACGGGACCGATTTATTTGAGACGGTGCAGTCCGATGAAAATATTGAAAAAAATAATTTTAACGATGTTTTTCGCCAATTGGCTCAGGATATGTCACAACTGAGGCAAACTGTAGAAAATTTAACTTTACAAGTTAACAGAAATCAGATAGTAAATCAATGCCAGGGGAATCAGTCGGCACCTGTTGTCGCAGTTCAAAATCACCAAGACTTAAATCAACAAAATCATTCTTTTATTTTGAATTGGAGAGAATTAGGGGGGACAACATTAACATTTTATCCAAATGGAAAAGTTCATCCTATGACTTTTTTAAAGAAATTGAAAAATATGTTTCGCGATGCGGGTGTACCTGCCGGAAACAAACTGAGTCTTGCATTAAATAATTTACGAGGTTCCGCGGCGGACTGGGCAGCGATTAGGGAGGAGTCCTTCGCTGATTTTGAAGGTTTCGAAAGGGCTTTTAGAGAAAGATTCTGGGGGGTAGATAGACAGAGGGATCTTTTTATGGAGTTAAATTATGGAAAATTCGAGAAGGAAAAAAGAGGGGAAAGTAGGTCAGATTATTTTATAAACCTGGTAACGCAGGCGAATTATTTATCGGAAACAGTAGAGGAACATAGACTGGTCGAAATGTTGGGCAAACATTTTTCTATAGAAATTTACCGGGGGATAATTACGCAGGGGCTGAAAACGGTAGAGGCAGTTGAAGAATATCTCAGAAAAGTTGATGAAACTTACTGTAATGATTGGGGGGGACAGAGAAGTAATACAAGACATGACCAAAAAGGGTACGATAGGGAAGATCAGCGTCGTAGGAACGAAAGGGTTAATAATCAAAATGAAGGTCGTCGAGGAGAAATTACTAGAAGTAATTTTCAAAATTCTGGTAATGCGGGTACAACAGAAAATGTTCGTTTGATTACAGCTTTTGATGAAGAACCATCGGATTATTTATTAAGTGAGTCAGAGGGGGAAAACGAAGTAAAGGAAGTTAGGGAAGTTAGATCACCTATAATTCAGGTTATTCTAGGGGATTTTAAAAGCGAAGCACTGCTAGACAGTGGCAGCGAGATATCAGCGATATCAGAGGAATTTTTCAATCATATTGAAAAAGGTTTGGAAAATATTCCGATATTACCAGTAACAAATACTTCTATTATTATGGCTGTATGTGCTAAACCAGTTAAGATAAAAAAGCAGGTTTTATTGACATTCTTGGTAGGAAAGCGAAGTTGCGAAGCAAAATGCTTAATCGTACCAGGGTTAAATAAAAATATTATTTTAGGAGTAGATTGGATGAGAAACTACAAAGTAGAGCTCCATTTTGACAAAAGGGCAATGCATTTTTCGTGCCAAAACGAAAAATATCAGGTTGACTTTTATTGCAAAGATAATGAAATATTTTCACTTTTGTTGAATAATGAACGACCTCTGCAAGTTAATCGGTTAGAAAGAACATCCACCCAGGGTGAAAAACACCACTATAGTGATAGCGATTATCAGGCAATAGTAGATAATGCTAATTTGGGAGAGAAGGGCAAAAATAAATTGTTCCAACTTCTGAAGAAGTATGATGATCTTTTTTCAGAAAGGCCGGGATTAATAAGGGGTTATGAACATGAAATTGAGCTGAAGAATGATAGTCCTTTCTGTGGTCCATCATATCCCATACCTTTTGTTTATAGGGAAGAGGTTCGGCAACAAATTCAGGAAATGATCAATCTAGGGGTTATTGAAGCTGGAAAAACCGAATTTATTTCACCTTTAGTTACAGTTCTTAAAAAAGACAAATCCGTGCGCATATGTTTAGATGCTCGTTATTTAAATAAGCGCATAGAAAAGGACTTCGTTGTACCACCAAATCCACAGGAGTTATTGCTCAGTTTTAAACGAGGGCAAATATTTAGTGTAATGGATTTAACTGCTTCATATTGGCAATTGCCAATCAAAAAGGAAAATCAAAAATATGTGGGATTTGTTTTTGAGGGTACATCGTATATATTTAAAAGGGTACCATTTGGACTGTCAACGTCGATGGCTTCGTTAATTAGGGGTGTAAATATGGTACTGGGAGAAGTTGATTATGCGTTTATATACGTAGATGATTTAATAATTTTTTCTAAGGATATTGAGCAACATTTTTTGCATTTAGACAATATCTTTCAGAGGCTATATGCTGGGGGGTTGACGGTTAAACTTCGAAAATCGTTGTTTTTTAATAGTGAAGTAAATTTCCTTGGGCATATTATTACTTCAGAAGGGGTTAGAATGGATCAGCAAAGAATTAAGGCAATTCAAGATTTTCCCGTTCCTAAAAATGTTAAAAGTCTTCGTGGGTTTTTAGGGCTTGTAAATTACAACAGTCGCTTCTGTAAAAATTATTCTGAATTAACAGTGCCATTATTGTCACTACTGAAAAAAGGGGTTCATTGGAGCTGGGGAGAAGATAAACAAGGTGCTTTTGAAAATATCAAACAAGCATTTTTAGAAGTATCGATGATGGTACACCCGAGACCTGAAGGGAAGTTTTATATCGAATGCGATAGCTCGAACTTTGCGATAGGGGGCTGTCTTTATCAGATATACGAAGGGGGTGACAAAGGTGTGATCGCCTACCTTAGTAAAACTTTGAAATCCCACCAAATCAACTATACGGTCACCGAAAAAGAACTTTGGGGGGTAATTTGTTGTTTGAAACAGTGGCGTCAATTAGTTTTGGGAAGGTCACTAGTAATAATAAGTGATCACAAATCATTGGAGTTTTTGTTAACAAGTCAATTCCGTAGCGCACGCTTAACTAGGTGGATTCTATTCATTCAGGAATTCGACTTTGAAATTCGTCATTGTAAGGGAGTGGATAACCTTACAGCGGATATATTATCTCGGAACCCTGTAGGGAAATGTTTATTAGAAGAACCGATCAATGACGGAGGCCATGTACGTATTTTCTTTGCTCGTTTGAATACCGATTATTCTAGGATTGAAAAACATTTTGTTAATTTGCGCGAGGACCAAATGCGGGAAGAATGGATCAGAAATAAGATTGAAATATTAGAAAAGGCAAAGTGCGATAAAAGGGCTCTCGGAGTGAAGGAACAGAAGATTTATAAATGGTATTTAATGCATGAAGGACTATTGTTTCGAAAGGGAAGTCTAGGATACAGTGGGTTTCAGTTATGTGTTCCTCGGGCTCAGATAGTAGATTTAATTATACAACAACACGAGAGTATAGGCCACTTTGGGAATGCGAAAACTTATAGTAGCCTAAGAAATTATTTTTACTGGCCAAAAATGCAAAAGCATGTTCGACAGGTGGTTGCCGGGTGTGACATATGTCAAAAAACGAAGGTTTCGAAAAAATGCCAAGGCACGAGACATGCTGTTATAGTAGAAAAACCAGGCGACTTAGTATGTATCGATTTGATGGGGCCTCTTCCACCGAGTCGTGGCGGGGTACAACATTTGCTAGTTTTAGTAGATGCCTTCAGTAAATATATCAAGTTATACGCGCTAAAAAGGGCGTCTTCTAGAACCATTTTGAATAAAATTTTGAATAATTACATTGGAGAAGTTCAAAAACCACAGTGTTTTTTGAGCGATAATGGAACGCAGTTTACTTCCAAGCTGTGGGGAAAAAAGTTAGAGGAGGTTGGAATCCGGCATAAGTTGATTTCTGTCTACTATCCACAGGGGAATATGACGGAAAGATACAACCGAGAAATTGGTCGTTTATTAAGGGCTTATTGCGCTGAGAAACATACAATGTGGGCCATGTTGCTTCCGTGGGTAGAAACATGCTTGAACAACGTTATTAACGATAGCACAGGATATACGGCTCTGTTTCTTCAGTTCGGTAAGGAGTCTACTAACCCGTTTGAGAAAATCGTGCAATTTCCTTCGGTCGATAAAACTTCAATGGGTTTGGAACAGGCTTGGGTATTGGCCTCTAAACGGTTACGATCAAAAGCACAAAAACGGGCAGATATTCATAACGCTAAGGTTCAACCTGTTTCCTTCAAGGTCGGCGATAGGGTTCTTGTTCGGTCGCACCCACAGTCCTCAGCAAACGATCGTGTTATCAAAAAGTTTGTATGGCTATTCGAAGGACCGTTTGTGGTTGTCCGGCAGGCAGGCCCAAATTCATATATCATTGGTGATGTCCAGGGGAGGGAACTCTCTAAACAAAATATTATTAATTTGAAACCCTATAATGAGATTAATAAATTACAGTAACTGTGGTTATCGTTGAGGAATTAGAAGTTCTATTTTATTTAGTTGTCAGTGTTTATTTTTCTTTTCATTATCATTTTGGCTACCTTAGAGAATTGAGTAAGGGAGCTTGTAGAAGGTTGTGTCTACTTCCAGTACTTAAATTGCCGTTACTTGTACACCTAATTTAAGTAGGGGGGTGATGTAGTGATTCAGTTTTACCGCCAACGGGTTGTTAGTGAAGTGTCGGTGGAGGGGCGCGCGGAGTCAAGAGACGAATTGTTTTGGACAGTCAGTCTG
>WOGN01005358.1:0-13278 GCA_015342105.1 Leptinotarsa texana | reverse complement strand
AATTAGTCGTTGCCCTTTATCCATTGGTCCGCGTAACCCTGTTGATAAACCGTCCATAAATGCTTGACGATAACTAGTTTCAGTAGTAACTTGTCAGATCTTAGATACTGTGTGACCACGTTTCGTCCAGATAATAAATCTTTTTGTGAGCAAAACGCATTTCTCTAATAGAGTGAAAATATCTCCGTCGCCATGAGACTATCTCTACTCTTTCTATTAAGACAGATTTACGGGATCATTTGGCATATATAAATTTCAAATCTTCTTTTATTATTTTCCTTAATTTCTCTTTGTTCTTTTTTGTAATGAGATAATTATCCATTACCTTTGTCCTAATGGATTCGACGGTTGACGCTTTATTCTCAAAAAAGAAAGAATGGATGGTATAGCGTACAAAATTTTTCTAGTATTCGTTCAATTCATTTTTTTTCTACCACGACAATGTAATTTTGAAGCTTGCATAATCCCAGTCACCTTTTTTTCACGTTCAATGCGTTCAATTGTCGACACGGATATTCCCGTTAAAAATGAACCCTGGGCTACAGCCCAGGGTATTTTTTAAATTTTCGTACACTCTACAGACAATCTGTTTTTCTTCTAGGGACATAAACTTCCGCTTTCTTTGTACATTACTTGGACCTGTTATGGCATTCATCTTAATATGATAAAAATTAGAAAATTCAATCATATTATTCAGGTATTTGCCAGTTGTTTACTTACTTCAAAAACTATTTAAAAGTTGAAAAACACTTTATTGTGAGATTTTCACTAGAACAGATTAACAAATCCGCAACACGTGTTTCGCTGCACAGTAGCTTTTTGAATTGTGTTCACTAACAAACTGAATTCTACGTACATTATGATTTATATATACTTTTTGAAATATTATTATTTACGTAGAAAATAATAATATTCTAGGAACTAATTAATGACAGTAATACCTGAGTTGACAAGGTCAACTAATGACAAGGTCACAATAAAGTATGAATGTGATGAAAATCTATGATAATGTATTTTGAAAAACAAGTATCGGCCAACTCTATCTTATATTTTGAAGTTAATAAATATAACAGTCTAATAAATATAATAAAATATATTCATTAAATACAAAACAAAGTCACCCCCATAAGGAACAGACGCTTGATAATGAAGAAACCGAATGACTATATGACATTTTAAGGGCGCAAATATAATAGACCCGCGAAGTGTTGATCAGTTTACCGATGTTTCAAAGTATTTAACGAACTGGTTCACCTATTCGCTCGTACATTCTGTCAATATGCAGAAGCTATCTTGTTACGAGGGGCAAGTTTTATGGAATCCTCTTCTTTTCAATTATTTACAATGGCGATGCATAAACAATAAAAATGACCCCGGTAAGAATTTAGTTCTAACATTTAACATTGTTGCCGTTAGCTCTCAGTTCAATTTGTTTATAAGTTACCTTCAATTGAAAATTGTTATACTATTGTATCCTTTTATTCTTTACAAGGTTCCCACATTTTTTTCTATCAGCATGGAGAAGTAGAAAGCCAAAACCTTTCTTTCCTAAACATTTGAAACAGTGCAGTTCTTCTAACATAAGCATGATTCGGTCAGCATAAAAATTGGGTGCTCAGGATTTAATTAAGTTTGACAAAATGATAGTCGATTGGCCAGATGTCTGGGAAGTATGGTAGGTGAGACAGAAGTCCACGCTCGATTCATTGAATTTTCGGACGGTGATTTGTGGAACGTTCAGACAGGCGTTATTATGGAGCAGTGTCGAACCTCTTCTGTGCTGACGCAATTCTCTGTACTGTTCGTTGATTTCCTCACAATAGGGCTCTGCTGAGTCTGCTGTGTTGATTCGAGGTTGCACAAAGTTATAGTGAATCGCAGTTGCCGCTGACCACCGTACAGTAACCATGATCTTTTTCTGTTGGATTTTCGCCTTTGGGGGGTGCTTTGTGGCTCATCGTTGTCCAACCGCTGTCCTAAACGTCATCTTTTGTTGCCTGACAATTCGATCCAAAGAAGGATTCTGTTGATTGAGCAGAAACAAAGTATGTGACAAATCATGGGATATCCACTTTCGAGCTTTGTTACCTTTCCAATGTGTTTTAAACCATCAAAAACCGCGTGGGAGCTGACTTCCAGTTCTTTCGTCATCCCATGCGCCGTTTGTGAGGGATCAGTCTCTACCAGGGTCCTCAAATCCTCCTTCTGGATTACTGAAAAGGCTAAAATTTCCAAAACGAAATTTCGCAAACCAACGTCGATTAGAACGTTCACTAACCCAATTATTACCATGAATTTCGAAGAAGAAGCACTACTACTTCTTATTTTGAGGAGAAGGAGAAGATGTAGTATATCCACTTCTGGTTGCGCGACAACAGAAAGGAAATTTTTATATTTTGTTCGAAGGTGGTTGACAATGTTTCGTGGTGCATTTCATCAGATCGGACTTCCATCATCTAATATGATATAAATTGATTTGAAATCCCTGAAAGAATCTGTAGAAAATTAAATTTTATTGAACAAACAACTGAAATTACAATGAAATAACATACAAGCAACAACCGGTAAACTCCGGCAATACTAAAAAACATTTTCTTAATTACTTCAGAATGTCCATTAGTTCTTTTGATGAATTGATTAAAATTTTGAAATCAAAAATTGAACGCTGTGAGACCAATATGAGAAAAAGTATACGACAGTGTACGCGGTTGGGTACGACTGCAAGTTTGTGATTAGTGTACGGCGGATGCCGCAGATGTAGGCCAATATTGGCCGACCACACACTCTCTTATTGACGATAACTCCGGGCACTCGCATAGGACATGCCTGACAGTTTCATCGTCCTGTTCACACATCCTGCATAGAGGTGTGTCTACTAGCCCCATATTGTGGAGGTGTTTCCTTAGTTGACAGTGGCCAGTAAAAATTCCTTCTGTCAAGCGTAGGTTTTTCCTGGTCATCGCCAGATATTTCTTCGGCGGCAGCTTCCCAGGGTCGTCCAGGATGATCCTGGCAAGACTGAATCCTTTGATTTCATCACATCTCTTTAGGGATTGAGCATGGGTGTGACATTTGGCTAGTTCCAAAATTGTCAAAGTCATCAAAATAAATATGTATTGAGATACGGAAAAACAAAAACAACAACAACTTTTGGAACAACGCAATATAATCTTATTACATCACTCATAGCGGAAAGGGGGCTACCAACTAATTTTCTCCAAATAGAAAGGGGAGGTTTGTGATAACCCATTTGATAGGTATTTCAATTCCCTATGCATTTTTTTCCATACTTTTTCATTGTTGGAAATTGTATTATCTTTTCCCGAGTTATTAGCTGATTTATATTCGTTTCAAGAATCTGAAAACAGATTATAAATATCATAATTGAAAAAAAAATTCAAAATCTTCATCGTTCACTCCATGATAAGATTGAAGTCTCTTCACAATTTTTTCCCAGATTATGGAATGTTCCTGGAGTGAATATCAATGCTAATCTTCTTCTGAGGGAAATATTGTTAATTAGTGACTAATCTAAAGAAATGTTCAAGCCAGTCTCGGATATACCTACACAATAGGTTGAATGGACTGACGCCTATCAGAAAACAACTACTCCCCTGGCTAAAACTGTGTAGATACTTGGGAGAGACTGATATTTCGAAATTTATTTCGAAATATTTATTCCCTTATTCGTATGTATCCCTCTTTGATAATTTTCACTTTTGGTTTCTGTTAGAGTTTTGGTATTTGAGATGTTTCTTTCCCGCTTGGGGTTTTATTCACGAGTTATTACTAGTTTGTCTCAGACGAAGGTATCATATGTGTAGATGAGCCGTGTTGAAATTCATCGAGTCCTGGACACTTTACTTTCTGGTTAAGATGTTTCCTGTACTGACAAGAGGTAATACCTCGAAACCAGGGTCTGCAGGTGATCTATTCGAATAATTTCAGTAGGTAGTTGGGAGAGATGAATATTTCGTATATACAAGACATCACCTCTGAAAATATCGACAACTTTGGATTTACATAAACTCGGTAGAACTCGATAAACAAAGATATAATGAACATGAGTTCATTGAATACCTATAAAACGGACATGTTAAATAGGGAAGTATTGAGCCTAAAACGGTGCCTTGAGATACACCTCTGGAGATTTTATACAGTTCACTAATGTTGTTTCCTATTTCAACACGTTAGATCCTGTAAGAAAGATAATCTGTAAAACTCAGTTTGTTTCATTTGCACTTCATAAGGATTTTGGTCGAAGATCTTGGCCAAATCCAGAAAGAATGCTTGTCCAAATTAGACCCATTCTCATGAATATTGACAAGATTTCTTACTCTCGTTGGATCTGTTTGAATCTGTTTAAAATCTATTTTTCCGTTAATCAGCATACTATTTTTCAACTGAAATGTAGTATTTCCTCAATAGTCAGTGAACTATGCTTGAAGACAGGCAATAACAAATCTAAAGAAATAAACTTCAAAAGTCTCGGATATACCTGCACAGTAGGTTGGAGAGAACAACAAAATGTCACTTCATCTAGTGGACGAGGTATTAGCCAACTATATGCCCGAAATTTGCTGCAATTATGGAATATCACTGACTTTAGGTCGATGATGGCCACTATCTTGCACTGATGAGTGGCTAATGATCCCGAAACCGGTCTGCAAGTGTGCCCGTTCCAAAATTGAAGGTCAATTGTTTGTGCAGGAAATTTTTGAAGATTCCTGCACTAACGCCTGTTGGATATAATCCATCGTGGTATTATCCAGGAGAGTAGTTGTTTTCTGATAGGCGTCAGTACATTCAATCTACTGTGTAGGTATATCCGAGGCTGGCTTGAACGTTTAAAGTTCATTTCTTCAGATTTGAAATGTAGCATACCATCGCTATATTTTTTTTCAATTGCCATAGCCAATCACAATTGAATCTGCTAAAAAAATAAGAGAATTGAATAAACTGGGATATCTAACAAATCGTATGTTACTTATTTTCCTACATTTATTTCATATATTTAATAAATGTTTCTTTGACAGACTACAATTTCTATTTGTCATCAATTCAACTGGAAAACGTTGTCAATATCCAATGGTACCGCGTTTGTTAATTATTCATGTATCATTCCAACCATAACCAGCCATTGTTTACTTACATCGATCCGGTAGTCAATTGGCATTACCATGAAAAGCGTAAAAATTACAGCAGCTGCACATTGTTATATAATATCTTACTCGAAGTGAGTGCATAATTAAGAAACAGAAGCAGACTTTACATTAATCTTATCCATTAATCATGCAACTTGATAATAACTTACGGACAAATAGTTCGAAATATTTCCCGATATAACCGATATAATTACGATAAAAGCAACGTGTTATCGACTATAAAAATTAACTATCAACTTGAACTAACTATAGAACGAACGTTAACAGGAGATTGAGGGCGCGGGTAGAGGGAAAATTCTTGTAATTATACTAATAAAAAGGTTGCTTATTGTTTTTGCTGAAATTATAGACCTAATGGCTGAAAATCGAATTAACTTAATGAGTTGTTAGATTTTTTCTGAACCTGCGTTGGTAGTCGAGTTCCACTTGTAATTCGTCATTCCTCAAACCCAATCAACCATTAACACGAACGGGCAGTTACTTCCTGTAAGTGCAGTACGCGTTGTGAAGTAAAGTGCACATTTTTTTCAATCCTCCAATATCTGCGTTGCATCATACCAGTTGAAAATTTCTATATCATCATTAAGACATACAGAGTTGGTCATGGAACACATACCGTAACACAAAACTGCCAAAGAAAGAACTTTTAGCCTTGTAAATATTTATTATAACTTACTTAGTTCCTTTCGACTGGATTGTCTGCTTTTTTTGCGCGTCGTCTCTTCACAATATGGCTAGCATTTTCTGCAAAAGCAAAGGTTACTGCGATCAGCAATCCAAGTAATCACCCAAGTGACGATTTTCAGGTATCCTCCCAACAAGTTCGGTTGTTTCAAGACTTAACAGATTGGTTTTGGTCTGGATTCTTAACCATTCTGGCCAGTAAGGCAATGGAGCTTCTGACTCCTTTGCAAAGGAGGGTGGTGAAAGTAGCTTCATCGGACCAGCACCTGTCATTGCCATCGCTTTAGGCTTTGCCAAACAAACATCTGGATAGCAAGAAGATTTATGGACTTCTGGCAGAATCTTCCAGAATTGGCTCACTTCAAGGTGTTTATTCACCCTTCGAAGCTTGATACCAAACAGATGTTGGACTACAGTAGGGATGAACTACTTACTTATATTCTTCTTACAGGTCACTGTCATTTGAATCATCATATGCAGAGACTCGGACTGTAGTAAGACAATGTGTGTCGCTTCTGTTTAGAAAATGATGAAACGGCAGAGCACATACTTTGTGCCTGCCACGCTGAGCACCGAATCAGGTTTTTAGAGTTCGGCAGGGCCGTACTCTTAATATCTTACGTTGGTGTAGAGACTAAGGACAATGTCTACCACGCAGGCGTCCTGGGTTCGTTTCTCATAACTATAAACTTTTCCGTAAGTCAGGGAAACTATGTAGACGACCCCTCCCGATATAGAAGGCCCAGACACTCTGTCGAATGAGGCCCGCATGTCCTCCGTTAGAAGATGAACAGTATATTGATCCAAACACCCTAGCCACGTAGGAGTTCACCGTGAAGGGCGGTAGAGATGTCTGAGGACTTTCTTGACGTCACCAAATAATCAGTTTCGACCCGCTCGTCCTTCTAACGAGCATCAGTCCTAAGGGTAAGGGAGCTAGGCTCCAACCTGTTTGAAACGAAGATGACTTTCCACAAGGTTAGGGCCGTACTATTACCATATGACCTGAAAGACCCCTCATCATACAAACTAATCGGCTTCGTTAAGAAGCTGGGTTTATTTGGTCGAGATTGAATAGGTGTGAGCCATATTTCATGTCATTTCATTTTTATTTGTCTCAGGAAAATTTTACACTTTATAGACACGTCAAAACCTCAATCCAAATAACTAATGATAGATGATAGAATAATTTGTAGTCCTGGAAATATAATAGAGTTTGACGATAATTGTGATATGGGATATTGAAGAATAAAAACATATATGATCTACATACAAGATAAAATAAATTTTAAGGGATGACTGAATATGAATATATGAAATGTAAAATGTATGAATTATATATAAAAGGTAAAAAAGGTAAATGTATAAAATGTATGAAATATGATGTATAAAATGTAAAAAAATATATATAATGTGATTTATATAGAATATCAATTGAATTAAATATAGATAAATGTATGAATATATACCGTAACAATAAAATGGGAGATTATATTCAATCAACTGAGTAAATTCTTGGAAGTTGTAAATACTGTTACTAGATAAGATACATTTCAATTTGGATTTGAATGTTTTGGATGTAATTCTTGAAATTGAGTTGGTGATTTGTTATAGAGTTCCGTATCAATTTTGAATAGTCTAATCAACAAGTTCAAAATCATGAAAAATAGAGATAAAAGTCCTAAAAATATGAGCGAGAGCTCATTCGATTCGAAATCACCTATAAAAAATGTTTTTGAAGGATTTTGGTGCAGGTAGAAAATTGCAATTATTATTAAAAAAATAAGATTTAAAAAAATGGTATTTAGTTTTTCGTTAATAACTCAAAAAATATTAGTAGTTGAGCAATTTTGAGAAAAGCTCGTTGAAGAGGAGGAAATTTTCGATAAAAAGGTCCTACTCCCGAAACTCTATCTCCATTATTTATAATTTTAATTTGACGTTAAAAAGTAGGGTTCCGCGCAGCTAAAGAGAGTTTATCAAAAGAAATATTTTTTTATAACATTAAATGTCATTTTAAAAATTTGAAAAAATCCAGTATCTTCTTAACACTAGAATGAATCGAGTTCCGTAGAAAAAAAGTTTTATCACAATTTTTCAAAAAGCTATTCAATTGTTTATATATAATAAATAAAAAAAAATATGACACTTTTTTATATATAGCTGTTTTTATAATTTTTTTTCTGCTTCAGAAAAAATATAACGTTAATATATAATAAATATAACGTCAATATTTGTTTATAACAAATTGAATATAAACAATTGAATATTAAATAATTTTTTCTGCCAAACTATTTAAAAGTGTAAATTATGATTTGAAAAAGCAAAATTATTTCTCAACTAATTATTTGAACAATCGAAATATAAAAATATCGATTTTACACAATTAAAAATTTAAATTGAGAAAATTTTTTTTCAAATCATAATTATCTCTAGACAACAAAATGAAAAAATTTTCCAAAAATATTGAATTTCTCTATTTGTTTAAAACAATTCAATAAACAAATTACGTGAAAAATTCATATCTAATGACTGCCATCGTTCAATGTGAAAACAGACAGCTGAATATTAATTTTAAAAAAATCATCAACAATTTCAAGATACTTCATTTTACAATAGTTATAAACATTATAATTAACAAATCAATAAATTTTTATGAACTTTTATCGCAGGATCATATGAAATATATATCAAAAGGGCTCCACGAAGTTTAAAATTTACAGGCCAATTATTCATACCTTTCATCCCATTATTTATGCCAACGGAGATTGAGAAAAATTTGTTAGTTAACAATTGAATAACTTTTTGTAAAATTGTGAAAAAACTTTTTTTTCTACGAAACTCAAATCATTCAAGTGTTAAGAAAGTACTAGATTTTTTTCAAATTTTTAAAACGACATTTTGTTATAAGAACATTATTTCTTTTGATAAACTATCTTTAGCGACAGCGCGCGCATGCCATAACAGCCGCGCGCATGCCATAACAGCCGCGCTGAAAAGAAATGAAATTTTAAATTATATTTTTATTAAAAAATTTCATTTGATACATTTGTGAATGTCAAAATTGAAAAAACAGATAAAATAATTAAAAGAATAATGAGTTTCAATTTCAATTTTATTCTTCTTCATCGTCGTTGTCTTCTCGCAGCTGTAAAAATTCAAGGGCATTATCATCTTCATTGTATTCTTCACACAGATTCATCAAGTGACAGAACTTTTGTTCTGGTGATTCCCTCACCAACGTGTTTTCAGTAAATTTATTTCATCATACGTTCCAAATTCTACTTATAGAACAAATAAATAGTCATCAAGAAGATTCAATAGTCCAAAAGTCCTTTGTCCGCCACTGTGAGTGACCGCTTCGCCACCGGATAGGTATTTATGGCGATTTCGTAAGAAGCGAAATGATAATACCGCTCATGTAAAGCACGGCAACGCTTCCAGATAAGAAACCTATAGTCTTTAAAAAACGCCTTACAACTAACAATTTATCCAATAAGCAAGACGTAATGCCTCATTTATAGTTTATTACGGACGCGAACCGCAGATGAAGATAGCAATAAATCCTCTAGAATTCTATAAGTAAATAACTAAGGATGTTCTAATTAAGTCGAATGCTTACTGTACACAATAAATCAATTAGGTAGGAAATGAGCAAAAGGTACACCGAGAGCGGTCGAAAGATCCATGATTCACCGTGGGCAGGTAGGTGCCCTCTGTCTACGAGGGATGTTTTGAAAATTCAACCTTGTCGGGTATAAATGTTGTAATCTTATTATTTCCTCTTTGGCCAATTCTGAATGTGAGTTCTTAGTAGATAAAGTGTAGGTTTATTCAAGAACTTCATTCAACAATTAACAATTTTCTTGTATTGACATAGATATGTGGATAACGTTTTGGTATGTTTTACAGGTACTAAGAGATATTTAGATACTTTTCATAGGGATATTAATTTCTTGGACTTGAAAATTAGTAGAATAAACAACAAACATGATTTTTCAATATATCACAAACCGTTTTATATGGATATTCCAATACATTACGAATCCACCCCTCCTTATCAATACAAAGTAGCAGCTTATAACAGCATGATTCACAGATTAGTCAATGTTCCTCTTTCAACAGATAATTTCAATGAAAAACTTAATATCATCAAGCAAATTGCAGTTAACAATGGGTTTAAAGCCGAATTAATAAACAAAATACCTGCCAAGAAAGTCTAGGCAATTCCTATTGATAAGGTAGATGATCAAAATTATAGAGCTTCAACGTATTTTGGATAAGCAACGGAAAAGACACTAAAATTGCATATAGCACATAGTAGGTAATACGTTGGGAAAGTTAGTTAAAAATAATAAAGACAAAACATCCAAATTCGAGAAATCAGGGGTATATAAATTGAAGTGTGGAACGTGTCTTAAGGTATATATTGGTCAAACTGGCAGACCATTTAGGGATCGAATCCAGGAACATCATACAAGCTATGTAAATAAGAAAACAAACACAACGTATTTAAATCATCCTCCAGAAGAAAATCATATCGTTAACGAAGAGTTCGAAATTTTGCACATAGAAAATAAAGGTTTGAAACTGAATCATTTTGAAGCAATGGAAATGAATAAACTTAAAAATTCTAACATTCTAATGAATGATCAAGTGGATTTGAATATATCACTATTATTTAACTTGTTTTCTTAAAAACCGAAAAAAAATTATTATTGATGTAGATGTGAGGTAATATGCTTCAGGACATCATAACTGAACAGGTGCCTCAGCTAGAAGTTTAGCAAATTTTTTGGAGGTAGTCTCAATTATGCTTATCTGTAGTATATAAATGTTAGTATAAGAAACAACTTGAAGTGTTCAAATCACTTGACAAAGCTACTGTATTAGCGAAACATGTTGTAATATATATTTTTCAAATAAAGTTTGCGGAGATAAAATTGTGAAGTGTAGTTCTATCATAACTATCACAATTATTATAAGGAAATTTTCATCTAAACTCGTCGAGTGATGAATAACTTTTCAATTCAATTTGAAACTTTCATGACCTTGACTTTACATTTCAGCCTCTTTTTCAAGGTGTCTAACGACCACTGACAACGACGTTTGATCGCTGAATGAGCTCTGACATCGAAAAATCATCATCAGCGATGGGGCCAATTTCTGGATGAATGGATACAAGAACAAACAAAATTATCGAATTTGGGACGATTGCAATTCACATGAGATCCAAGAAAGTCCAATAGATACCGAAAAAGTCACTGTTTGGGGTGGATTTTGGGCTAGCGGCGACATCAGTCCATACTGCTTGAGAACGATTATTATTCATTGAGGGAATAAAATGTATTGTCATGTTAACAGTTTTTTTAAAAAAATTTAGGGAATGCAGGTTTGATAGTTTTTTAAAAAAGATAGGTTGAATAATTTGATGGGCATAATTAGAGGGCCGTTTGCTGCTTTCGTTAATTTATGGTGGGGAACAATAAATTTATAGTTGGATATTAACATATATCCTGTGGCGAGCCCAAAATTATCTCGTGATTAAAATTTGTCGAGATGAGTTTTGACATAAACAACACAGTTGAATATATATAGTGAAATAATGGTTAAAATATCCAAATCGGTAAACAGCTCCCTACATGAGTCATCATATGTTTTGAAACACATTCTCACTATCTTTTTTTGAGCAATTAGTAATTCGTTTATTCTTGTACAGTTACCGAAGTTGATCAGACAATAACTGAGTAAAAATTGAATATAAGCAAAGTAATAGCTCTTCATTATATTCAATGGAACACTTCACTCAAAATATAATCAATGTGTTTGTTCCAAGAGAGTTGAGCATCAATGTTCAAACCTAAAAATTTCATAGATGAAGTTTGTTTGTTGTATTGAATTGCCATTTATTTTGACCAGAATACCGCGATCATTCTCATTTAGTGAAAAGACGATTGTATTAGTTTCAGAGCTGTTTAGAATAATGGGACCATTTTGAGAATAATATTTTTGCAAATTAGCAACTGCTTGATTGGCCTGACACGACAATCCCTGATAATCCAGGGACTTCAGAGTGAACGAAGAATCGTCGGCAAATTGCACTGTACAATGCACGATTACTGTTATTGAGGTCATGTACGAATAAAAGAAAGAGCATAGGTCCTAGGACGCTACCCTGGGGAACACCGGTGGGAACGACATAGGTTCTAGAGTGGGAGGTCCCAGCCTCCAATTCAACCCTCACAGTTTGCGCGAGCGTTTGAGAGCATGATCATCTTACGTGGAGATAATGTGATCTGGCCATCGAGATCGTGCGATTTGACCCCGTTAGACTTTTCCTTGTGAGGAGTGAAGAGTCGTAGGTGTATGCGAATGAGCCAAAAAGTATAGCGGTCCTCAAAGCCAACATTACCCATGCCATCGGTCAAATTCAGCCTGATTTATGCGCCAGAACTCTACAATAAAACAAATACTCTTTTTAACGAGGCGAATACTTTACTAAGTATAATATTCATATGAATAAACTGTCAATAAAAGTATAAAATTTCTTTTATTCTGACAAAAATGCCTCAACTAGAACAGATATTAATAAACAATCCAAAATCTATCGCGGATAGTCATGAACAAAAAACACATGCGCCCTAAAACAATACTGTAGTTTGATCATATGTTTGGAAAATGATGAAACAGCAAAGCACATACTTTGTGCCTGCCCTGCTGGTGATCGAATCAGGTTTTTAGCTTTTTGCAGAGCCATACTCTTACCATCTGACCTGAAAGACCACTCACCATACAAACTAATTGTCTTCGTTAAGATGCTGCATTTATTTGGTCGAGTTTGAATATGTGTGAGCCACAATAAACCCTTACGGGTTGCGGTGGAGGGTCGAATAGACTCACTCACTTTGGACTTAACCTAAACTAACTTACTGAAGACATAATTTGATAAAGAAACTATTGGGTTATTACAAAAGTTTTGTTCCTTTTTGTGTCATGTGTTTCATATCTTCATATCTCAATAAATATTTATTCTTCTGTATCGGTGTATACCTACATTTACTGATCTACCAAATTTTAATTTTTTGACTCTTTTCTGTTTATTAACATATATGATGTCGTTGAGCGATTCTCGGCCATTTTTTCTCCTCGTGGAAGTTCTCCACATTACTCAGACCTATCACCAACCGACTACCATCTTTCCAAGTACCTCCAAGTACAAGACAACTTTCTCACCAGTAGAACCTTCGCCAATAAGGACCAGGCAAAACGGCCTTCGTCGACTTCATCGAATCCATAGCCCCCATTTTCCTGCTGACGTTGACAAAGGTGTGCTGATTTAAATAGTTTAAAAATCTGTTTCTGTTTAAAATCTGTTTAAAATCTGTTTTGCCGTTAATCAGCTGCCGCCCCCATACGAATGACAACTCTC
>WOGN01005357.1:0-13279 GCA_015342105.1 Leptinotarsa texana | reverse complement strand
TGAGAGTTTTTGAATTTGTTTATTTTCATACTCTCCAAAAGGTTAGGTTTCAAACTTTTCTTCTGGAAATGGAGGGGCTTGTATTCATTGTTGAACTCAGTCCCTCTGTGATTAAATGAGTGGCATATGTGGAATTTATGTTTCCATTCTGGAAATTATTCTTGTGTTCCTTCATGCAAACTTTGAGCTTTCTCTTAGTTTGACCTATATAAAACATCGGACATGATCCACATGATAATTCACCCACTCCCGATTTTTCTGAAACTGAACTTTTATCTTTGTTATTCTTAATGTGCATGTCTGAGTAATTGTTGGTTTTGAAAGCAATATTTACAACTTTGTAGTGCAAAGAACCTGAAATATTTATAGTGGGTTCGCCTAGGTAGGTTAAGGTCCTACTTTTATCCTCTTCTCTTCGAATTGGGTAAACTTCCTTCAAAGCTTGAAAATGGTCTTTGGAAATTTATTCCACATAAACGCAGTTCTCCGGATGGAAAGGTTCTCAAACAGTTTGAATATTGACATTTGAGGTGTACTGAGTTGAACCTCAAACCGATGAGCAGTTACAATCCATCGCGTATTTCTGATATGTACCGCTCTTGGTGCAATCAAATGTGTCAAGTCACTTGAACACTTTCCGTAAAAGTATCTATAGAAGAGAGACAAATATCCAACCTTTCTTCGATGTTACAGGCTACCAAGGATACGTAATGTTCGCGTCTCCAATCAGGACGAAACTGCACTAACGTTCTTTACAAATAGGTACAAGTGGTAAAAAACAGAACATTCCTCACTTTTCATCATTCCATTCTGTGGAAGATTCTCACATTTTTTTGTATGAAGATGGAGAAGTAGAAAGCCAAAACCCTTTTTAACCAAAAAAATATTCTTTCTTAAAACATGGACCCTTTTCAATTCAATGGATTTTTATGGCTGGAAATCAAATAAACGATGAATGTCATCACGTACTATCATCGATGATATAAAAAGATATAACTCATTCGTGACATAAAGTCGTAAGTTTATGAATGAATTCAGTGCTTAATTTTGTGATGTTATCCAGATAGATGCTGAAGATGTAATGAGGCAAGTGACTCAATCCGAAACATCGGAAGTCCGCCATTCAGAATGACAATTTTCCAGTGTGGTAAATTCGAATACCACCTGCCACTGGTGAGCAATGTTCAAAAAAGTGAATGTTATTTTCTTTTCTTGTTTTTCTTATATTGACAAGTTTTTCAGAATTCTGGTCGATTCTCAGACATTCAATAAAATGTACGTGAAATGAATGCGTCTGATTCAACATATTAAATGTTATTATTATAAAAAAACTTTATTTATGAAAGTAAAATTTTACCTCTTTCATATACTACATTGTGTAGCAATACTGTGAATGATATCTGATTGAATTCCATAACGAGTATTTGCAATACGAACTGAATAGGAAAAATCTTTTTTGAATAATTGAATGTTCATTTGAAAGTAGTTGTTTCGAAAGTATGTTTTGCCAAAAAAATCTACATATATGTGTTGTTCAAATTATGGTAGATGTTAGTGAGCGAATACGAAACATCTAAAGTATACAATTTACAACCGCGATTCATTTGATAACCCATGATTGAGAAAAATTTCTTGTAATGTAATTACCCAAGGAACATTTCATAATATAATGAATAATTGAGAAAGTGAGAAAGTAGATGATTAAAATTTTTTACATTCGTTGGAATATATACCGGAGTTGTTTCTCTGGAACTACGATTTTTTTCTTCTTCCTACAGATTATGCTCTGAGACGACTAATGCCCCCCATCCCTTGATGATGTGAATTTGATTTTCTCCAAATTTCGGAACCTACTTTGCCAACTCAAATATTCTTGCACTACATGTTAGGATTCGTAAAAACAATAGATCATTCATTTTCATTTTCATATTAACGTACATATTCACCAAATCTACCTACTATCAAAAGTATATTGATTATACACTTTCTATCCCGATAATGTACGAAAACTCATTTCTTGGCCGAAGAACTACTATTTTCTTATGATGAAAAGAGAAATGAAAATTTACCACTTTTACTTGTAAGTAACGTTACTGCAGTTTCGTTCTATATTGATATTCTCAAACTTATACAATACACTAAATATAATATAAAACATAAAATAAAAAATACTGAAATTTTCATTTCTATTTTCATCATGAGTTCCTTCCACGGTGTAACGGCTACATCCATCAATTTATTTTATTTTTTGTTGACGGTTCTTACCCATATTTAGCAAAGTTCGTCCATAATTTGATAATTTTGTTGCTTGTTAATTTGTCACTTTCAGAAATGTTATTAACTCTTGTTGGAAACCCTCTGAATATATATCCGAGGTCTTCAGTATGACGTACACCTAAAAATTAATTTCATTTATTATGCTGCATGAAAAAATGTTGTTTGTCAGTTCGTGAACTGCGGACATATTTGTCGTACATTTACCACTTGAGGAAAATAAAAGGAAAGAATAAACAGTGACATTAAACATTTGTGTGATTCATATTATTTCAGTATTGCCTCACCTGGAACTGTCCGTTGTTCTACACCACCTAGACGTCCTTCATAGGAAAATACATAAAAATATACCGGGGAATATTTTGCCGTATTCACTGCTGTTCTGATAACCGGTCTATTGAATTGATCATCACTGATGAACTGTAATGAAAGTCAATAATAATATACTTGTGTTATTTCTGTCAACTGTGATATGGTTGATTATGGACAAGAATTTTGATATGTAAATATGTAAATCGACTACATACTCCTATGTGAATATGATAACGAGCTTCCTCAAGAGTATAATATTTCTCTTGAGATTGTTAAAAAGCATATATTTTAGAAAGCGCCTCTTTAGGGCTTCCAGTTGATTTATATGAACCTGATAGTAGGGACTCCACACGACAGATGCATATTCCAGCCTAGATCCAACAAAAGTGAAATAAAGTAATTTCAATGTTGAAGCTTTTTTGAAGTCTTTTGTATTTCTAACTGAAAATCCATACATGCGATAACCTGCTGTTCAAGTAGTGTTTCTTGAAAGAGAGGAATGAGTCAAAAGTAACATCTAGATCAGTGAGTGTCTCAGGACGCTCCAAAACTTCATTATTAATGACGTAGTTGTGTAAATTCAAGTTCGTTTTCAGTGAGTAAGACATCATATTTGGTTCTGTTGAGAGATTATTTTTCCGACACTATGTAGCAACTAGATTAAAATTCAGGGCGAGACGTTCACAATCATTAGAACATGTTATATTGTGATAGAGTTTCAAGTCAACTGCGTATAAAAGGAAATTGACATCAATCCCAGCTCCGATATCATTAATGAACATATCGAACAGTAGGCGTCCTAGATTTGATCCTTGTGGTACACCATATGTGGCTATATATTCGAACGACTTGATGCCATTGTGTGGGACGTACTGCTTACGATTGTGAAAATGCGATTTGAAGAGGGTGATTAATTCATTGGATAACCCAAAAGTCGAAAGCTTGTTAAGCAGAATACTATGGTCAAGTTTGTCGAATACTTTAGAAAAATCAGTGTAGATGACATCGGTCTGAGACTAATAATCAATACTCTCTGCAATACATTAAGTGATTGTTACAAGATTGGTGGTGGTTGAACGTCCTTTCATGAAACCGTGTTGATTGGGGCTAATAATGTTACTGACATGACAATTGATTTTCTTCCCAAGAAGCATCTCAAACACTTTACAAAAGTTGCATATGATAGAAATTGGTCTTTAATTTTTTATCTCACTTTTATCTTCTTTTTTTAAAATTGGGCAGACTTTCGACATTTTCCATATTGATGGTACAGTTTTCAGGCGTATATTAATTATAGTTGTTAGTGGTTCAACCAGAGCTGAGGCACAATCGTTAATGATGAATGCTGGCTTTATTTTTTTTTAGGGTATGATAAACATCTTCAATACTAAAGTTTTTGATTACTAAGCTGGGAATATCACTACTGTTGTCCGCATGATCACTTGATGTCGACACTATATAAAAACCACTGAAGAAATCTGCAAAACCATCAAGAATACCTGAGGGATTATCGAGTAGCTTGCCTTCATGTAACATTTTATTTCCGATTCCATTTGTATATTTTGACTTATTAATGAAAGACCAAAACTTATTGGGGTTATGGATAATCTCACTCTCAGTTTTCTGAATCAATTATAAGTTATTCTGATGGCTCTTTTGATTTCTACCCAAAGACGTGTGAATCCGTGAAAAGCGTGAATGTCGCCGTTTCTTTTGTATTTACACCAAAATTTTGTTTTAGTTCTAATTTTTTTTATTAATGCACCATCAAAGTAGGCTGGATAATTATTTTTAGATTTTGCCGAGAATTTTGGCACGCAGCGATCAAATACACTGTATAATTTTTCGTTAACTTGCATCATCTGCATTGCGAAACGCATTTAGAAACGTCCAATCGAGATTGAGGATCAGCTCATACATGAGCGAAAAGCTACCTTTTTTAAAATTGTATGCATCTTGGAAATATGATGCCAATTTACTCTTCGAGTTTGTTTTGAAGATCAGTTCCCATGTTATTTCCAAAGCAGGATGATGACCGTCCTCTTTTACTAATGAATCTAGGGATTTTTCAACGAGACAGCAGTGATTGCAGGACACCAGGTCTAGAAGTCTGTGCGGCAATAAGCCGAGAAACTCTCACATGTTGTTCAACATAGTAGTGTACTAAGATTTGAAGTTGAAGTCCCCAGCCATCAGAATTGCATGGTTAAGCGATTCTACAGCTTCCCAGAATGTTTCAATTTCATTTATTGTTATTTTAGGGAGGATATAAACGCATAACGCAAAAGGAGAGTGTTATCGAAGAAAGATAATTTCAAAACTGAACGGCTTATTCAATTATTTAGATATATGTTTCTCGTTCAACTATAACGATGTCATTCGATTTATCTGCTTTCGTGAGAACCAGATCTTTTTTTCTTATTTTTTTGTTATATAGTTTTTATTATGCCTGTTTCTCTATGGTTTGATAATGAAAATGAACGGTTCTAAATTACTTCATTGCTTGTATATGCCGCTGAAGTGAGTAAAGTGAGAGTGTGACTAAGGGTCATCTGTGTGTGTATGAGTGATATAGTGGTAATGTTATTGTGGGTGTAGAAAAGAAATAAACATGACGCCCGTCGAATCAAACAACGTCGAATAAAACATTCCGCTACTTTGAATTGAAGTAAGTGGACTCGAATTCTGTTCAAAATAAAAAAGAATGATTCCCCGTGATCCAATTAATTTAGGCAAACTGCCAATTAACTTATCAAAATCATTCAATTCAGGTTGGGAAGAAATCATAAGTGACAGATGGGTACTTTCGTTCCAGTTCGTCTCACTATCAGGAAGGAACTCGATCAGTTCATGAAAAACTAATAAAAAGTCAGGAGACGAGGCCATGGTTGAAATGAATTCATCCTCAAGTAATGAAATTTTATCTTTACTCTACTTCTGAACATCAAGATCACCATGGAATCTTTTGAATGAACTAGTAATTTGTGAACATTAAAATTGACATATGTTTCAACAGCGTCTCAGTTTTGTTACTGAAAAGCCTCAGTAAATATATATGTGAGTCACACTTGCTTTTGATAACTACTTAGAACTTTCATACTTGGGGTGAACCTGAGCTAGCTCTTAAAGAATTGTTTCAATTCAGAAGTTACTCACCTTGATAACGGACTCAGTTTGTATGCTCAACGGTAATATGTTAAAGTAACGCGATTTTATAGCCAATGCAGCTATTCTTCGATCCACAAGATATTTTGTGAGATCCTCTGGGGCAAGAAGCTCATACTGAATGTCATATTTCAATAAATACAATCGAATCAGTGCTGAAAATAAAATTTTATTGATATATCATGTAATCATTCGTTATTATCGAAAAACAGAAAGTAAAGCATCGATGGTCCCCACAAAAAAAAGCCATTTTGTTCAGTGCACTTGATAATAGCAAACTTGAAATCTATCTAGGAGCGCTAGGAACATAAGTGGACCCTAAAAATATTTCATTCCAATCGAGGATTTGAAACAATAGAATATGCATTTACTCAGCAGGCGAAGAAATAATCTTTGACTTTTTCAATAGGGCAGAAGGAAAAATCATAGTAAACCAGAAAATTCTATCCGCCAGAAGACTCATAACTCCTAATAAAAAATCGATCATTTCGAATGTTTAGTCGAAGTAATCGATATAGTAATCTCAAAGGTGTCGGCGCAGTCAAAGGCCAAAAAAAACAATACAAAAGAATTATGCCGCAACAAATTAGTTCACGTGGACTGAAGAATTGGCGGTTCGTATTGGATAATTTCTACTAACCGAGTTTTATGATTGGCTGGAGAGTAATAAAATCAAATTTGAAGTCATGCTACGATGACCTACAGAATGTAGCGATGAGTACCGCCGTTGCGTGTTATTAAAGGGGAACTGCTGGAAGGTAGGGGTCACTGTATCTTTTACTTGAACTATACCTCCTACGATTTCCTACCAGAAGTTAGAAACGGAACTGCGCAACCGGGACTTACAGTTGGTCTCTCCATTATCTTTCCTGAGAATTAGATAATCATATCCTAAATTCAAACTTGTCCTTAGTTTCCGTAGACAAACTTATATAACTCCCGTAGAACACTCCACAATACCCCAATCCATTGTTATAACATTCGATGGGACCTCATATCACATATACCTCTCCTTAGGAAACCGGCTCTGTTTCTAATGCAAATGAGAGAGTAATTCAGCTATTAATTGCCCTACAATACCCAATGACGAGCCGGTTTCAAACATTGATAACACACTAGAGGTCCCACCAACAATCACTAGTGAACCAAGGACTTTTTCGAAAAAATTTATGGCTTATCCGACCTTCTGAGTGTGGTGAAAATCTATACATCGGATAACGTCGGAATACTGGACTTGTTGCATAGCATTCATCCATTGCTGACAGAACGAAAAATACAATCAAGATGCACTAGAATTCAAAATAAAATTGGAAAACAGCTGCAATTAGAGGCATTCAGCGAAATAGGGGATGGTGATAGATCTGTAGAAACCTACTGATCCTCAACAACTCCCCTTTACCACTGGAGGAGTAGCCATTTTTGTAAAAAACAAATTGAAGGCAGAATTCCTTCCATTAACTACAGATTTGAAAACTGTTGCGATCACAATTCTGGGACCGCAATGCAATGTATACATTACCCCAAATCAGAATCCAACTGTAGTCGAACTGTCCAATCTCTTCAACTAACTACCCATCATACGTATAATATTAGGATATTTCAACTTACACAACCACATATGGAAGTTGACGAAAACACAAATGGGCAAAACAGTAGAAACCGTCATTATTATTCTAAATCTCAATATTCTAAATGATGGAAGGAATACTAGGATCAATACTGCAAATTTGGTATCTTCAGCAATCGACCTATCTCTCTGCGATCCAGAATTATCCATGTCATTGGACTGGGAAATACTTACCGAGCAATATGGAAGCGATCACTTATCTCCGAAGATCAATCACAACAATTAATTTCTATACCTCCAAAATGATCCCTCAAAACAGCAAACTAAAGTAAATTTGCAACATTTATTGAAGCCAAAATTTCAATAATAGATGCCGAAGGAATGCTAAACCTTGACATAAATGAAATCATTAGTAGTTTCTCACAAATTATTAGACAAGCCGCTGAAAAAGCTATCAGGACATCCCACATCTCTAACAAACACTGCGCTCCCTTGGTAGAATCAGAAGTGCCGAGAGGCAGTAAAACGTCAAAAAAAGAATTTTGCACAATCAGAAAATATAAAACTACCGGACACCAGATAGAATTCGAACACCTAAAGGACAAAGCAAGATACATAATGAAAAAGAGAAGGCAACGTTGGAAAGAATCTGTATCAGAAGTTAATACTAATACCCCCTGGAAAACAATTAAATGAATTCCTGGTAAGCTGGACAATAAATATATAAGTCAGTTTAGATATGAAGAAAATATATAAACTTCATCACAAGATACACCCAAAACGTTTGCTTCAACTTTCTAGCTCGGATCTAGAGATGAAAACCCTAAAATCAATTTTCAGAATTTAATCTCAAAAGCATGTCAGGTCAAACCGACGAAGACGATAATTATCCAGAGAATTCATTGAATCATTTCATGACAGAACTGCTGACATGTTTGAATTCCAGAATGTTGGAGATGTGTTCAAAAGTAGACTGCTTTAATATCAGGTGGCTTTGAACCAACTGACAGGTGGCTTTGTTATTTATTACAGCGATCATTTTCATTGACAGCTTCTAATTCCACTCCACCTCCATAAAAAGTTAAAAAATTTTGGAGTTATTGAGTCACATTGATGTACTTCCATATTTATATTCAGGAGAAGTGAATGATTTTACTGCTACGTCAATGTTTATATAATATTCGACTTTGGTTTGAAATCAAGTTTGTCAGTTTCATTTCATGAATCTTTCAAGGAATATGTGGTAGTCCATCTTTTTAACTTCATGTAAATACATTATGTAGACTTTCAATCGACAAGATAAGGATATACCAACTCAAAAAGCTGAAAAATATTATTATAATTCGAATCATAGAACTAGTAAAAATGATTGTTTTCACCTGGTATCGATCCTGTTGCAGCTCCTTCATTCGAATTCACACCTATTATTGTAGGAACATGGTTGAAATAACCTTCAGATAAACCTTTCTCACTATAGTTGTAAAAGAAAGCACCATTGTGATATGGTTCTATGACTGGACCAAATTGTATTCCTGCTAGTGGATTCTCTAAGGCTATCTGAAATAAACAAATGAGTTGTTTAATGAAGCTTAGTTGGATATGGGTACAGCATATATTTGGATTCATCTCATATATATGTTAGCTCGACATGATAAGTTGAAAAATTAGGTAGAAATTTGGAGCACGTATTTATTGTAGTCGTGAACAAACAGAAAATGAGTTACGTTCAAGTTTTCGAAAAGGGATTGGTTCTAATGAAAAATGGGGTTGAATACGATAAGCAGCGAGAGTATTTGAATTATAAAAAATATTATTGATGTATGATGAGAAAAACCACTTATAAAATTGTTCAAGATAGGTGGATTGTTACACATTTGCATAAGTGTTTCTTTTGGAACTTCGTATAGTTTATGAGTGAAAATATCAAGTATTAGAGACCAACTCGTTAGGAGTAAGATGCGATTCAGCATACGTACTTGTCGTGGTGGAATAAAGGTAGTCTAGAATTATTAACGACTTGGAAGAATAAAATGGCAAAGTATTATTTTCGGAATCAGGACATATTGAAACTGGTGGCGAAGTTTTCATAATAATATTTTTCTCTCCAGATATTTAAGTGGTTCATTAGGTGATGATAGTAATTAAAAAGTATTTAGTACAATCACCAGAAGAGAATAACGGTGCATTTCAGCTATAATCGAGGCTCCATAGAAAAACAGAAATACGTTCAATCTGCAATTTTCTTTCTGAGATGACATTAAGATCATAACAGAATGGATACAAATATCAAAAGTGTTTTGGTCACCATAACAAGGGATCAGCACCTGTTACCTCCTGTCAAGAAGAATAAAGGCGAGCTTATTTTGAGTTTCAATTAGGTTAGGTTAGGTTAGGTCCATAGTGAGTGGGTCTATTTGATCCTCCACAACAACCCGCAAGTGTTTATTGTGGCTCACACCTAGTCACACTCGACCAAATGAACTCAGCTTCTTAACTAAGCCGATTAGTTTGCATGGTGAGTGGTCTTTCAGGTCAGATGGTGAGAGTATGGAAGCGGGGCAGGCACAAAGTATATGCTCTGCTGTTTCATCGTTAATGAGGTAGTCGGATAGTCAAGGTTCAAGATTCCCATCTTGATACCCTCGACAACCTTCCCATATGAGGGTTTAACCGTGCAGGGCTTTTTCGCCTCTGGTTTTGGAGAATCATCACTTGAGCGCGAACGTTTGCTCACCTGATCATGGGGGGTTTGTTCTTTCACCTGAGACAGATTCTGCGTATGCTGCTCAAAAATTTGGTGCAAGGCAGTTTCTTAAGTTACCACACTCATTCGTTTCCTGGCTGCACCACCAAACCTTTTTTTGAGGTTCAATTATTGGATCAGAAGTAGGAGAGTTGAGAAGTTCTCGCTCCTGAAATATATTCACAGGGAAGTCAGTTGGAATCGTAAACTCGGCATCCATCTCCTCTGTAGACTCGCTCCCGGTCTAAATTTTCAGGGAGGTCAGTTGGAATCGTAAGCTGGAGATGCCTCTACAGACACAGCGTCAGAAATAATTTTTGAGTTTACTCTGTCCATAAAAGTTCCATTGATAGCCAGGAAAAGAAGGTTAATCACAGCAGTGCTCCGCATTATCGTTACAAGGCGATGCTACGACGAGAGGGCGCCCGTTATCTCGAAGGTTCCGTAGAGACAGCTGATAGGCTTAGTGTCATTCATCCTCTCGGCACGGATACACACAACTTAGGATTAAGCCATGGTTAGGATGTCATTCAATTAGGAAATAACAGAACCACAAGTGATTATGTCATTTCCGTGAAAGCAGGCATTCGATGGCCGGTTTGCTCAACCCCCACATCCCAAGTCGATGCACTCGCCAAAAACAGCATGCACAGTGATTCAGGCAGTGAAAGATGAACAAGGACAGCCAACCCGCCTGATTTTCAATTACTTGACATTGAAAAGATCACACTGTGCATTTTTTGTTAACCTAACAGTTAGGTTCTCAACAGCATCGAATTCTCTCAACCCTTTCTACGAAAAATCTTCAGAACAGAGTGAATTCAGTGGTGAAGTTTTGTGTTCCTTACAGCTAGGTGTCACACTATTAAGATCTGATTAGACTAGTAAGTGCAGTGACTATTTTGCGGAAGTGTTAAACCTGAAGTAACCCTGAATTCTTATTTCTATTGAGGTCATTATTGCACGAACTATAGATCGGAGTGGAGATGAGAAAACAACCTATGTCTATGGATGAAATACGCTCAACCGAGGGTTTGATGTCCGTTTGTGAAATTTTGCATCCACAAGTTTTACAATTCCATGTTCTGAATCACTCCCGTAGAACCCATGTACTCCTTGAAATAAACAATTCCTTATGCTCCACAGTGGTATGACAATGGGACAAATTTTTACTTGCCAATATTCAGGTGATTTCAAATACTCCTAAGAGTTGTTTTTGTGAAGAGAAGAGAAATGAAATTTCCTATGTTTTTTACCACTTTTATTTGCAACTAACGTTACTGCAGTTTCGTCGTATACGGACATTTTCAAACGTATACAATAATCTCAAACTTATTGTATGAGTTTGAAAATGTCCGTATAGGACGAAGCTGCAGTAACGTTAGTTACAAATGAAAGTGGTAAAAACATAGAAAGTTTCATTTCTCTTTTCTTCATTATGATTTCGTAGTACGTAGTAAACGGCTACATCCATCAATTTAGTTGTTTTTGTATTCGTCTTTCATTACGTGAAATTTTCGTAGATAATTTGAATCCCTTTCACATTGCATGACAAACAATTTTCCAAATTGTCAAAAAATAGTTTTTTTCAGGTCTCGCAGAAAAGCTGAGCCATATGTTACTTCTTCGTTTAGAGTATCTGCTATTTCTAATGAAATAAAAATACATTACTATTACTTTATATTAGAGGTTCGAGCCTCTATTGGACAAAAATGTGTCAACAGATTTGGATTTAGTGTTAGGAATCACACGGTTAAAGGTAAGACCTCGTTAATCCTTAGCTCGCACAAGTTTTAACTACGGAGGGTTGTCGTTCGAAGGAGACGGCCGGTTAATGGAAAAACAGATTTTAAACAGAACAGAACAGATATATGTGAAGATAATTACTTAAATATGAATGAATATTGAAAATATGAAAAGTTCAGCACCGAAATTTTCTGATAGGTTATCCGAAAAAAATAACAGAGGACATAAAAAAAAGAATCAACAAAGAGTATGAATTATGAAAATACAATAATATAATAATTATAAAAATAATAGTATTATACTAATATAAATTACATGGAGTGCTATCGAAAATAAACAAGATAATCACAGAAGCCATATAAATCTATAGCTTGTTCGTGATGAGACTCTGTTGTGAATTAAGTGTAAAAATACTTTAACATTACATTTACATTTCATTAAAAAATAATAAGTGATCAATCAATCAATAAGTAAACCTAATAACAGAAACATTAGTTACAGACAGTTACAACAATTCTAATTCATGAAAAACAAATTATTGTACCCTGAAATGAAAATGAACTGAATGATGAAATGAATGAGTAAAATCTCAATTGAATGCGCTTAATTAGAATTGAATAAAGATGAAATATAGATAAACGATGAAATACTAATAAAAATGGATATTGGGGAAAACTTTTCGAGCTAAATGCTAAATCCAGTGTTTTAAATTTTGTCACTAAAAGTCTATCCTAATTTGTCCGTAGTTTACTTGAATAAAATCGTGAACTGTTTTTTTTCAAAAATGTACCATATTTGCCACAAGGCTCATACGTTTTTTCTGAATCATCAAACAATGACTGATATACCACTATCGAATGATTTCTCCATAAACTGTTCGATGTGATTTTTAAGTGAAAAATACCAACGGTATTTATACGAAGTTCTAAAAGAAA
This sequence comes from Leptinotarsa texana, assembly GCA_015342105.1. Lineage (NCBI taxonomy): Eukaryota > Metazoa > Arthropoda > Insecta > Coleoptera > Chrysomelidae > Leptinotarsa > Leptinotarsa texana. The sequence goes on along the minus strand of WOGN01005357.1, from coordinate 537 downwards.
AACTTATACAAATGTGTAACAATCCGCCTATTTTGAACAATTTTGTGAGTGGTTTTTCTCATCATATATCAGAAAAGTGATACCTGAGTATAATGCCATCAACCAATCAAATATATTTCGAAAAAAGTATCAAATAACTTACTCTTGACCCTATTCCAATGGAAACTTGTTGTAAAGTTTTGTAGTCAACTTTTCTCAGCCCTTCAAGTATCTTACTTGTGTTCCATGAATCTACATGGAAAAATTTTGCAATATCGTGGGCTGTTCTTGTAGCTCTTCTGTGTAGTGCCCAGAGACATAAAGAAGTTCCACTTTGCAGAATGGCTCTGTTATACGTTCCTGGAAATAATATGAATATTTTCAGTACTCCCAGAAAACATTCAGTGACTATCCTCAATGTTGTTCAAGAAGGTTTCGATATATATTGTAACGAATTAATGCACTAACTGTCTTAAACTAATTTATTTTTACAATATTTCCGTAACTAATTTATTTACACACGTTTATCTGCACAATGTGTTAACAGCTCGCTTTCTC
>WOGN01005356.1:0-13279 GCA_015342105.1 Leptinotarsa texana | reverse complement strand
AATAACATACGGGGTAATCCTGGAATCATCCTGGCAGGATCGCCATGTAATAAACTCACTTCAGGTTCATTTATAAGGAACGGAATGAAACGACTTCGTAGAAAAACTTCCTCTATTCAGAATAACTCAAATTGATCTACCTTGTTTCAATTACATGTTTTAATAACATAAGATCGGCATACATCGAAAAGAGCTGTCCTGGCACGTATTAGGTGTTCTAATTAGAATATTGTTTATTTCTCAATTTGTTATTGTTCCACATTATTTGCTATACCAGTACAATATATATAGATGGATTTCCATTACCGAAACGATTCATTCAAAAATGGTTTGAAACAGATAATGAAAAATATGGAATGAAGCAAAAAGTTTGTTTGTAATTTTTCAATGGTGGAGGCGGTGGAGCAAAAAAATTGAATCTGTCCTTTTTAGATTTTTGCAAATATCTCAGAATCGGTTGTTGATTTTACCGATCTGAGGATACCATTAAGTTGCATTCCCGAAAAGGGAACTTTTGTTCCATTTTAGCGTCCTTGTAAGACCTTCCGTTTCCGAAATAGTAATAGTAGTATCAACTAAAAACTTCCTGTATATTCATTCTATTGTCTCATGGTATAAACACTATGCCGTTTTTTTTTCGAAATTTCAATTTTTCCCACTTTTCAGCTTATTTCGTTTAGCGAGTTCCGGCCAATTTTTTGCTACTAATTCAAATTGAACCGAAGCGCTGCCGAAACAAACAAACAGACAAAAAAAAATACCTAGGCATTTGGCAATAATAATGTTAATGAACGCACTATTCGATGTTGGTTTGCGAGATTTCGTTCCAGATATTTCAGACTCGAGGATGAGACACGACATGGTCGACCTACAATAATCCAGAACGAGGATTTGAGGACTCTGGTGGAGACTGACCCACCATAAACGGTGCGTGGGTCAGTTTCCATGCGGTTTCAGACGTATTGGAAATGTCATAAAGCTTGAAATATCCCACGATTTGAACGAACGACAGAAATTGTGTTTCTAGATTGCTTTTACGCAACACAACGATCACTTTTTGATTCGGATCGTCACGTGTGATGAAAAGTGAATCCTCAATGACAACAAGAGACGTTCCGGGTAGTGGTTAATGAGCCACCCAAGCACTTCCCAAAGGCGAAAACTCTCCAGAAAATGACCATGATTACTGTATAGTGGTCAGCACCTGGTATTAATCACTATAACTTTCTACAACAGGGCCAAACCATCACAGCAGAGTGTGAGGAAATCGATAAAATTTACTGAAAATTACAGCACCCGATACTAGATAGAAAGCAGAAAATATTTGATAACCTGAAAAAAATTTCAAATGAGAATAATTGCAAAGTAAGAATTCTCTAGTATATTGCGAGTGTTGTTGTTTTTGCCTCCTACATCAATTCCAATGTGGATGCTGAAAATTACTGGAGTTTTTCCGATCACCATATGGTTTTTAAAATCTCGACACGTGTTTCGATCGCCAAGTGATCATCTTCAAGAGGAAGATCAAACTAAATATACTTACAATGTCATCCTTATTTATACCATAGATAGCTCTTCTTGGTATCTGCGTCTAAAGTGTCTTAAACTAATTTCACAATATTGCATTTTGTACTAGTCTTGAATTAATTTTACGATGTGTCCTTATGTAATAGTCAGGTAAATCTAATAATTAAAATATTATTTCAACAAGCTGTATAGTATACAGTATACGAATGAAAATAGTAATGATAACAATATACAATAATTTAAAGATATTTATTGAACGTGAATAATTGAAATTTTACAGTAGGCATTGGCCTGCACGTGACTTTCAATATGATTTGAGTCCAAAATGATGCATAATTGTTTTAAACTGGGATCACAGTAAGATTGGCACAAAAACGATTGATAAGAATACATCACCAAATACAAAGAATTAGCCTCAACAGAGGCAACAGGAACGAAATCGGGGGTGCGCCCTTATGAACAAATTTGTTGAGATTTTTTTATACAGCCAATTTCTGTGTCTAAGTGTATTTTGACAAGATGAAATCCAACCAGACTATTGCACTATTATCAACATAATATTCTGATACTGAGAAGAGTACTGTTAGTTGATGTTTGTATTTGAGAACTTGATGCTTCACATAAAAAATTTAGAAAACTTCCAAAGGAAAGAATAAAGCAATCAAGTTGAAATAAACTCTTCACAAGAATGTGTAGATCATGCCTATAAGTTACTTTCAGATTATTTTCTTTCATAAAATTACAACTATATGTTACCAAAGGAGACAAATCTATTAATTTGAAATATTTTTTGGAGGCCCTCAGTTTGTATCTGAAAGTAATTTCTATGCATGATCTATACATCTTTGTCGGGGATTCATTTGGAACTTGATTGCATTTCTCCCTTGAACGTTTCCTACTTTTTTTTGAAAATTGCAAGAAGAAAGTCATAAAGATTTTTCCAAAAATAATTTTTTTCTAAAAAATTCATCCCTTTTAATTTATGTAGTACTTACTACTGAGTACTCGAGCGAATCTGAATATTTCAGCTTCACATGAATGTTACTCATTACTGGATACTGTAAGCTGAAATAAATGGTATGTTGTTTCTAAACAACCCTGTATTTTTGTTCGGTACTCACGATAGATCTGTTTCATGTATTATTATTATTATTATTATTATTATTGATTTCTTTTTCCCAAAGGGTAAGCTGGTCATGCGCTGTTCTCGATGCTCCAACACATTCGGGAAGGCGCGCCAACATTAATAACTAATAACCACTCCTCTCACCGTGAGGTAAGTGATCATTGGGTCGGAGGAAGCGCAGTGAGTCAAGAATGAGAGCCTTCTGCATTTGTCCGGTCTAGATTATTCCACCAATGACTCCAATAATCAGAACAACCATCTCAACAGAGTCGTCTGGAAAGAATCTCGATATTTTATTTGTTTTTCCTCCTCTTTCCGGACTATATTCGCCTCACCGGGAGCTGAAATCTCTACGACGACGAATATCGTCTTGTTATGTTGGTGGAAAAAACTTCATGATTAAAATTATTGTTATTATTATTCTTTTGTAACGTTGCGCTCGTCGGACCCTGTCCCAAAGCTCCGATGCATTATCATTATTACTTTTTTTACCGTATTATGCACTGGTCACGCCTTATTCCCCGAAGCTTCGAAACATTCGGGAGGGCGCCCCAGCATTATCAACCAACGGCTACTTCCCACACCGCGGAGTAAGTGATCATAGGGTCCGAGAAACATGTGCCCTGAGCAAGCGCAGTGAGCCTTCTGCATCAGTTCGGCTAAGATTTCTGCCTTAGTGCGGCAAACTGGTATGATTTTAAGATTCGAGAGTAGACAGGGCATCATTCCACCAAGGATTTCAATAATCAGAACAAGCATCTTGACAGAGTGATCTGGATAGAGTCTGCGGATTTCGCCTTTATCCGTTTTGCCCCCTCTTTTTGGACGATATTCATCCAGCCATGAGTTGAAAGCTTCTGGTGATCGAGAAGGACTACATCAGGCTTAATAGCTTGTATGAGTCTGAGGGTGGGAAACGAATAGTTCCAATAAAATCGGCACTTCTCGTTCCACACAATAAATTCAATATCCCCTGGAGCGTAGGGCAACATCGGTGTCTCGTCAATACCGCAAGAGTATCGTAGATTGTATTATTATTATTATTATTATTATTATTAATATGTATTACATAAACATAAATTTGAAATTTGTCAACATTTTGTTGTTTGTTGTACAGGTCTTGACCCGACAATTTTTTTCTACATGGGACAGAATTCTTCTAAAGATTTAGATTCATCGGATGCTCATTTCGTAGACATACTTCATACAGGAGCGGGTATTCTTGGGCAATGGGGCCCCAACGGCCATGCAGATTTCTACATAAACGGTGGTTCTAGTCAACCTGGATGTAGTAGTGACACGATTTTCCGTAAGTAACTGATTTTTTGTGGCTTTTGATATTATTACCTCTCAAAATAATTGAAAAAATTCACTTGAAATTCAATTAATAATACCCGATACGTATTATTTACATTTAGAACTAAAGTACTCCAATTTTCAACATGGCGAACATGTAATTACATAAGTGCCTATTTATCCGCTTTTCACTTTGACTAGAGGCTCTCATAAGTTCAATGAAAATGAAACATTTGAAGTTCTTGTATAATTAAATCGACAAGGATAAACAATCTGAAAATGAAATTTAGTCGAAAGCAAGAGTTCAATATATTTTTGAAGACTGACTAAACTGAAAAAAAGGACTCCAATATGTTATGAATATTTCTGTAATGGAAGTGAATTGTTTAAAATTATTTTAAATTATTTTCTGTATCATTTGTTATCATTAATATCACAACTATTTGGTAAAGTTGTTTGATACGTAGGTAGTATGTTAAATTTCTTAATCCAGCTACTTATACTGAGTAGAGAAATTGATGTTTCGTTTTCAATTCAAAAATTAAATGAAACTTATTATAATTTTTCGAAAGATTATTTGAAATGTAGTAGTAAGTTATTTTCTGATATTTCTCAATCTAACTACTTTTATTGGGGAATTTTCTTTATGCTATGCGGAATTAATATTAGGTTTCAATTTCAAAAACAAAACAAAACCAACGTCATGTCAAAGTTTATGAACTTTATTGATCCATTAAAAAAAACGAAATAATGATGAAATAATCAGTAGTTGTTTCGATAAGGCTTTTTCTTCTACCTTATATCTGAAATAAACTTTTGTGCATGATCTACAGATTTTTTTAAGTGTTTGAACTTAATTGCTTTCTTCTTTTTTCTCAGAACTTCACTTACATTTTTTGTATGGAGATGGGGAAATATTAAGCTGATTCAAAAGTTTGGCTGTTTTCAAGAGTCTATTTTAACTATAATATCTCAGTGAATCCTTATTCAATTCAATCCAAATAAGCGCCATTTGAATCAGTGCTGTCGACATACCACATGCAATTGCAAGCTAGTGGGTGAATATAAAATAAAAATATAAATGTCCTATGAATATTAAAATATAAATAAAATAAAGTGTACACTAAAGTATGGTATAAAAACACTGAATTAAAACAACAAGCAGTGGTTGAAACAAGTACACACATAAGACATGCTAGGTTAAAAATAATCGGTATGGAAGTTAGTCAAACTGTAATAGGGTTTACTATTTGATTATTTTTCTGTATAGATTGGTGTTAATATTATTTGTCTCTTTAGAGTAACTCGGCAGATGGTTATACATCTTCATATCGTTGTAAAATAAGGAGTATACAAACTGAATAGAGAACGTGTTTTTTATATAATCCAATCTTCATATAAAAGTAGTTATTTCAAATTATGTATTTCATTAGATTGACAAATATCTATAGGATATAGTCATTATATACATAAAAGGACTAAACGAAAAATATGCATATACAAGAATTAACAAGTAAAATACACAGAGTTGCAAATCACATTTTTGTATTTAAGAACACGTCAAGGGTATCAAAACATCTTTCTATCAGAAATGATTTCAATTTTTTTTCAAACAACGAAAGGTTGCCAATTGACTTCAATTTATTTGGTAAACAGTTGTAAATTCTAGGTCCTATACGTTTTGGTGCACTTTGAGTTATCCTATACTTAGCCGATCTAACGTGTACCACTTGCATCTGTCGAGTTTTTTTCTCATGAATATCACTATTGAGAATGAAGTCATTCCTGTTAGTGAAAACATAAATTGATAACTCATAAATAAACATAAACTAACAACTTAGAAATATATAATCCAACCAGAGTTAAAATTTCGTGTGTAACGAAAATGTTTCTGCATGATTACTGTCGAGGAACATTGAACAAACACCGTATGATGACTTTTTGTGGGATAGATACATTTTTACTCTTTGCAGACTCTCATCCATTTGAATGCCTAGGAATTTAACAGCATCATGGGTGTTTCTTAAAATAGAGTCATCAATAGTCACCCGAATATCATCGGTTTTATTTTGATAGTTGTGAAAGCGGATTAACTGAGTTTGTTGTGAAAAACAGGTCGTGACTATTAAGATAGTTTGAAACTACATCCAGATTATATTCACATTTTCGTGTTAATTTATTCGTCGCTTATGCAGATATCGCTAAACTAATACCATCTGCATAAGCAGTTACTGTAGAATATGGTATTTTCCTGTCTATATTATTGATATATAATAGGAATAATAGTGGCCCAAGTATAGATCTCTGGGTTACTCCCAATTGGACCGACCACATATCTAATGTTGAAGACGAATAAACATCACCTTTGTCAAATTTGAGCGAGACACACTGCATTCTGTTGCTGAGAAACGATGAAACCCATTAATGTGAATTTCCACTTATTTCATAATGATCTAGAATATCTAATAGCTTGGTATGATTAATACAGTCAAAAGCCCTGTTCAAGTCACATAGAACTGCAGTGGGACACTCGCCCGAGTCGATAAATTCAATCGTCAATTGAATCGATAAAGTCGTCGTAGAAAGATATTAGAGCACTTTGACTTAATTTGTCACACCGGAAACCATGCTGAATTGAAGTCAGAATATTGTGTGATCCGATAAAATCGTTCAGTAACTGGTTTGAAATTTTTTAATATTGATAATTTTTTATTTTTTTGAATAGGAGTTACTTTACCCACCTTCAACTTTGATGGGAAGATGACGTTTGAAAATTATAGATTCACCAAAAAGGTTAACGGTTTTATGATAGTACTTAATATTTGTTTTACCTCGTCGATTCCTGAAGACCTCTTGTTGCTCATTTAACGACTGACGAGAATGGTTTCAAAAATAAAGTGTGTGGATAGAAATCTATGAAATTAGTCAGATTGTCTAGATGCAATACCTTCGAAATTTTCCCCATCAGTGCTTGGGGGGCCTCGATGATGTTCTATTCAAACACAATATTTGCAGGATCTTCTAATAACTCACCATCCTTTCAAATAACCATACCTCCTGATGAATGTTTTACTCCATAAAACCCTTGAACTATTCTCAGACATTCGTATTTTCTCTTGAAAATAGTTTCTCTTAGGTTCTCTTACTAAATTTGTATGTTTTTTCTTGTTATTTCTGTAAATATCAGCCAAAGAAGGATCATTTTTCTCGAGAAAGAACAAATGCCTCAATGAAGAACTAGATTTTTTTATTTCATGAGTGCGTTCATTAACACTATCATTATTGCCAAATGCTCGGGTAATTTTTCGGCGCTTTGATTCAATTTGAATTCATAGAGAAAATTGGCCAACAATTGCTTAACCACATCAAATAGTAATAAGCTGAAGAGATACATCAATTTATACAGTACAAAATTCTCTATCGATCAGTTATATACCACGGTACAGTGAAATGAATATTTATTGAGATATGGAGCTACAAAAACAATGACATTTAAACGGACGATATAGAAAGCCAAAAAGTTTCTACGTCACTTATATCATAAGGTTTTGATAGTTTTTTGAAACTTAGGTAGTAGGTATCTTTTTCATTATTTCTCAATCCAAATACTTACTTTGAGTGGAGAAATTCATGTTCTCTTTCCAGTTCAAAACTAAAATAAAGCCAATGTCATATCAAAGTAAATATATTGGAAAGCAACCACTCAATATATAGTCAAAAATGTGGATATACCTACTGAAAAAAGGACTCCAGCAAGTTTTCAATGTTTTTGAAATTGTGGAAATGGGTACTTCAAATCAAATGTATGCCAGCAGATCACTAATATTCATTTATGTTATAATGTCTATATTACAGGAGTTTTTCCTAACACCAAATCGTTATTTTCCATACCTCGACACGTGTTTCGATCACTAAGTGATCATCTTTAAGAGGAAGATTAAACTATTAAAACTCCAGTTATATTCATTACTACACCAAAGGTTCCAAACAGTGCATCATAAGTTATATTATCTAATTTGTACATCGTTACTTAATAACTTATTTTTCTCATGAGCAGTCTATATATTTCATTTGACTTAATTTTAGAAACATTTCATTTCATTTCATTTCATTCCATTGAAATTGAAGTAGTAATATTTTTTAGAAACTTTGGCATGTGACCATACAAAAGTGACGCCATACTTCATCGAGTCTATTGTAACCATGAACGGTTTTTGGGCCTACCCTTGTCCGACATTACTGAGTTTCATGATAGGCTGGTGCAGCCCTCAAGACAATGAATACGTTCTAATGGGGGAGCATGTCAGTCATAGGTGAGTATTTGAATATATTACACTTCTGTTATTTAAGTGTATAATGTATAATGTAATGTACAATGTTATCTAAAATATATTATTTGAAAGAACATATCCAAATGTTCACTTTTCCAGTTAACAAATCTTCTTTTTCTTTAAATGGACATGTGAACAGACACAACTGCAGATACTGGAGTGACTTAAATCCCCATTTGTACAGAAAAACTCATTCTCAAACTCCCCAGAAATTGGGGAGTTTGTGAATGCGTTTCTCTATTTGAGCTGGTATTCTGGGAGACCATATTGTAGGTCCATATTTTATTGATGGTAATCACAACGGACAAACGTATCTTGAACTTCTTGATACAACTGTGAACTCCACAATCACTCAGTTACTTGAAGACGATGATAGTCTACTTGAAGGTCAGCTCACCTTTCATCGAAATGGAGCTCTTTCACATTTTGTTCCATCTGTACTTCAATTTTTAGATGACAATGGATTGGAAGGCGAGGACTAATAGAATGACCTGCTAGATCTCCTGATTTATCACCATTAGACTTTTTATGTGGTCATTTGAAATTCGAAGTTTATATTATACAGCCAAATTCTCTTGATGATTTTCGCTGGAGAATCGTTGTGGAGTGTCGTGCAGTGACTCCAGAAATGTTGAGAAGTGTGCAAAGACACTTCGAAAATCGCTTATACTTCTGAACCTTTCATATGATGATTACATTTTAGGTGATGTAAAATAAAAATAGCTTGATAAACTTAGTTTTCATTAAAACTTCAACAACACTTGATCGATCCTTGACAAGTTTCAGCTGAGACACACAGTATACTCATATGCATTGTATTCAACGGTGATTTCTACACAATTTTACAGATGAATAATATCTTTGACTGCCATCAACTTGTGAATATATATTATGCCCCACCCCAAATATAACATGGTTATCCAGATAAATGCAGATTCTTCCTAAAGGCTAGTGATTTCTTAAAAAAGAATGATACATTTGATAGAACTGAGCGATACTTGATAATCCATTAAAAAGTACTCAAAAAACACTTTATCGTGAGATTTCATGTGCAAATTTCACATTGAACTGTTTTTATTAATACCAAAGAATAATATGTTTAATTTTTAACGGAATGTTTCGTTAATAGTGATGTGCTGACGAAATCTTCCTTAAATTCTGATAACCACAGCTACTATACTAACTCCATATCACAAAACAAAATTTTTTTGAAAATGCACCGTTATATTCAGTTATCTGCCCAGTGACCTAAAAAGAAAAAAAATCATATCAACCGAGTCAAAAATATGGTCTGCAAATTTTACTATCATTTGAAAAAATATGAAATTGCAAATAGGGGTAAATCTTTCTCCACAAGTGCCTAATGACAACTTGTCACAAAGCTCTGGAAACTTTCACCAATAAAGTTACTAAAATTATTATCGGTTACCTCAAAAACAAAAAATCATCGGAACCAGATGAAATCAGAAATCAATATCTAAAAATAGTAGTCAATTATATTTCAGAACCCTTGTGCAATATTTTCTATAAGTTTTTGGAAAAAGGGAAGTTTTCATCTGTTCTGAAGATGGGAGACATTAAACGATTTTCAAGTCCAACGACATGCTCCAAGTATCATCCAATATGTTCAACATCGTTGGTAGCACAATTACGGAAAAAATTGTTATAGTTCGATTGATCAACTACTTGAATAAAAACAATATTATTTCACCTGAACAGTATAGTCTCAGAGAGAATAATTCAACGCAGGATGTTGTTCTGTCAAGGTTCTATGGAAATGTAGATAGAGAAAAGCATGCCTTGTAGTCTTTAATGATTTGACAAAGGCCTTTGACACCTTCAGCCATGGAATTTTATTGCAAAAACTGGAAAATATAGGCAAAAGGAGAGTTGCCCTAGTATCGTCAAAGAGTATTTGAGAAATAGAAAACAGAGAATGAAGATTAACGATTCAGTCAGTAATGAGAGCGGAGTCTCACAGGGCACTGTACTTGGACCCATATTTTTCAATACATATCCAAATCAACTCCTTACTTTGAATACTGTTTGTACTATAATATCGTTGTCTGATAATAAAGTTGTCATCCATGAGGGCAAACATTGGATGGACGTGAAAGATGTAGCTGAAAGGAATTTGGAACAGTCCGTTAGGATTAACAACCAAGTTGTTGAAATAGTATCGTCAGTAAAGTACTTAGGCATTTTTTTAGACTCAATGTTGGGATGGGATATACACATCAATAAGCTGAAAAATAATCTTCGAGGACAAATTTTCCAGTTTTATAAATTTCATGAAATCATTTCAGTTGAAAAGTTCAGATTTCTCTATTATGCACTAGTAGAATCTCTACTGTAATATGGGATAATTGGATGGGATGGAGCAAACAAAACAATTGTTGGAACTCTTGAAAATATACAAAAATGAATCATGAAATTGATATAACGTAAACCTTCTCTTTTTTCTTCTGATTCATAATACAACGAGCTACAAATTCTTGACATCAGGCAGTTATTCTCTAAGCCGACTATACTTTCCATTCTTTAACGAAAACAATACATATTACTGGAGTTTTTTCCCAACACCAAATCGTTATTTTTACACCTCGACACGTGTTTCGATCACTTGGTGATCACTTGGTGATCGAAACACGTGTCGAGGTGTAAAAATAACAACTTGGTGTTGGGAAAAAACTCCATTAATATTCATTACTAGACCAAAGGTTCCAAACAGTGCATCATAAATATGAAAACAATACACCATGAAACTGAATCATCCTTGTAATGTAATGGCCTTAATATTCTCTGACATTGTTATACCTAGGGCAAATAAAGGAGTAGGTCAAAAATATTTCACATATATAGGACCAAGATTATATAATATAATGCCAGATTCACGGAAAACGAATTACGGGAAAAATATTTTGGAAAGGGCTACGTTCCAAAAATAGACAGATTTTCCATAAACTAAATGATAGGCTAAACTGATTAATACTCCTTTCTAGAGTATCAACTATAGACTTACCTCTATCATGGTTGATGAATGATCGTCTTTCTTTAAGTAAACTGGTTTTTATGAAACCCTTATAGTTGTTGATTTGTATTTTTGATATTTCTTGTGTTGAGTTTTTAGGGTCCTCAGAGAGCCCCTATGGGATAACTTATTTTCACGATATCTATTTACATTATAATATTTCCTATACTTTATTTTAATGTAAAAATGATTTTTCTGTAAATAAATATTATTATTTTTACCGTAGTATGCTCTGGTCAGGCCCTATCCCCCGAAGCCCCGATACGTTCGAGAGGGCGTGCCAGCATTATCAACTAACGATCACTCCCCACACCGTGGGGCAAGTGATCATTGGGTCCGAGAATCATGTGCCTTGAGCAAATAATTATTTTTTCTTTACCGAAGTATGCGCTGGTCATGCCTATCCCCCGAAGCCCCGATACATTCGGGAGGGCGCGACAGCATTATCAACCAACGACCACTCCCCACACCGTGGGGTAAGTGATCATTTGGTCCAAGAATGTGCCCTGAGCAAGCGCAGTGAGCCAAGAATGACAGCCATCTGCATCTAAGATTTCTGTCTTAGTGCGGCAAGCCGGTATCATTTTGAAATTCGAGATTAGAAGAGCATCATTCCACCAAGGACTCCAATAGTCAGAACAATCGTCTTGACAGAGTGATCTGGATAGAGTCTGCGGGGTTCGAAGGGAAAATCTGGATATTTAATCCGTTTTTCCTCATCTCTTCTGATGATATTCGTCTCGCCAGGAGCTGAAAACTCCGCGTTCATTATTATTATTATTATTTATCTTTTTTTTTTCACCGTAGTGTGCGCTGGTCAGGCCCTATCTCTCGAAATCCTGATACATTCGGGAGGGCGCCCCAGCATTATCAACCAATGACCGCTCCCCACACCGTGGGGTAAGTGATCATTGGGTCCGAGAATCATGAGCCCTGAGCAAACGCAGTGAGCCAAGAATGGCAGGCTAACGCCGGTGTCTCGTCAATACCGTAAGAGTATTGTAGATAGTAATATAGCACTCTTAGGGCCGCGTTATGTCGATGGATATAGGCCGAGACCGCATATGCTGGACATGCTGATAGCAAGTTAGGGTCTCGTGCGCCTAGCGGCAGGCCCTGGACCTTGTATCAGGAACCTCTATACCCATCACGCGACTGCGGTACACTAAGGTGATGAAGACACCATTCTGGCGAGCCATGATGAAGCCTCAGTTTCCGACTTCAGCACACTCGACCTGAGGAAAGCAAGTCAGGCGCTTCGATAAGCCAAGGTCTCCAATGTTATCCTTATTTCCGCAGAAGTGAGGTGAACTTTGTGGCTCTCTACTGAACGGGTTCCAACTCGGTGACAAAGTTGTGGTCATCTCGTTCAGTGTCGAAAACTAAACCTAGTTCATCAGCTGCTCGGGCATACCTAAAGAAAAATGCGCCAATTCCTGTTATAATCATTTCCAATATTTTCTACCAACATTCACTTCTACGTATTTCAAATAGAACACCCTGTATACCTACTTTGTCATTATTGGAACCCTTATTGTATTCTGATGAAGTAAGTGTATCCAAGTCTATGTCTAGGCACCGATTTTGATTTATTTTAAATTCTTTGAAAATTTTCGCTACCCACCTAAGATTTTTCAAAATGCAGAAATTATATTTTGAATTCAGAAATTTCAGTAGTCACAAAAGGTTCGATTCACGCTCTTGCAATAAATGCAGTGATTCAGTTTTATTTCAAGAGATCATTATTACATTTATCGGAACTTTCATACAAGGTGTTCATTTGTAACTATTCATAATAACTATTTGAAAACAGTCATAAATATGTATATAGTTTTCAAATGGAAACCCCCCAAATCATGAGATTTGAATACCGATAATTCGACGATTCTTCTCAAAATGGGAGTATACGGAGATCTTCACCGACCGATGAGATGGAATTCCGAGTTGAAAAAGTTAAATTACACGAAT
>WOGN01005355.1:523-13279 GCA_015342105.1 Leptinotarsa texana | reverse complement strand
AGTCATTTGTCAAAGTAGATTTCGGAATAGGGAAAGGTATTTTATTATCTGATATTTGCCTTCTGATATATTTCATTTGACTGCTTGGTTTTGGGATATTGACTGTACTAAGGTTTTTGTGTATTAGACATACAGACTCTAGAATAAAAATGCAGGTGAGGGTTCAAATGTCCTTGCTGATAAATAAATAATGGTCTACAGAGTTCACGTATTCGAGCTTTGTATAGATATCTAACTGCCCTGTTTTGTAGGACAAACACTGATTGTAGTAATTGTTGACTACAAAATCCCCAAAAGGCAATTCCATATTTATTACTTCATTCTAGTTTAAAGAGATATTGAGTAACTTGCTATGCATTGATAAAGGTAGAATGGAAAGAGGCATCTGAATTCGCTATAAAAAGTTGATGAGGATGGATGGCCATGAGTAAACGAAATATATAGGAAATGAGTACATATTGTAGCCTTCATAAGGTTCAATCAATAATATCTTGACTTTCTCTCATATTTTGTATAATAAAAATACTAGAGCAGAAAAATCAATGTCAACGATAACATAAAAACTGAAACCTCTGGGGTCGAATAAATCCAAAACAAGTGGTTGTTTTGAACAATATCAACTATTTCTTTATTTTTCAATCCCTTCTCACGGTTATCTGGATTTCTCAACATAGTTTCATTGCATTCTAAAACATAAATTTTTGGTCCGATATAGCTATAGTGTGCAATTAAATTTTCGCCACTTGGTTTACACAATACTTTTTTGTTGTTAGAAATTATTATGAATTACTTTTCAATCATGTCAAATTTTCAAGTGATTGTTGAATCTAATTTTTCGTCAAGGTGTATGAATATTTTTCAATACTTTTACAGATGGATGACTTAGAGAAAAAATTCCAGAGCGAGTGTAAAAAAAATTGTCACATTATTGCTTGTCGTTTTCCATTACCAAATTGGACCCCCGTCAGGACCTTAGGACATGGAATTGACAAAGTATGGATCTATGACCGTAAAAAGTTTTGACAATTTGTTTTGTTAAATATATTTTTAATGATTAACAAAATTAGTTTCTGGAGATAGATGAACTGAAATTTTTCAATACATCACGGAAATGCATTGAATGTTTTTTCATAACCCTTATCTGCATATCAAATACAAAGTGTTAAACACTATTGAAAAAACTTTCTCAACACCAGAACAAAATTACGGTCTCTCGTTGCACGTTTCGTTCCCAAAGTTAGCGTCCCCAGGAGATCATTATAACTAAATTTCACTAGTATGTTAACGTTTTTATATATGCTAGTGGCCTAACTATTACCTGTTAGTATTACCTAACTACTATCTCTTATTGTTTCTATGCTAAACTCCTGAGGACGCTAACTGGTTTGGCAAAACGGGCGTTGGGAGACCGTAATTTTTTTCTGGTGTTGGAAAAGTCCTTTCAATAGATTGATTTTATACTAGAGGTTCCAGTACAAAATATCAAAAAGAAGTTAGATAAATAATTATGACTATAGGTATAAATTTTTGTTGCATTGTTTGAAATACTTTATTATTGACCATTTTCTCATCCATTTTTATTTCATATTTATTAGAATTGAGTTCTGTGAATAAGCCTCACACTTATTACTCAATGATTTTATCGAAGGGCTCAAAAGTAGAACTCGAAACACTTAAGTACTTATACTTAGAGATTGTTTCGGCTTAATACAATTATTTTATTTGTTCTACTTACAACTAATAATACAATCGTTTTGACATACAGTAGTGTACTTGCGCAATTACTTTATTGCAGCAACATGTAAACCTCATGTCTTCAGTACAAGTGAAGCAAAATAACACGAACATTTTCATTATTTGATATTTTGAAGTGAATTATTTATTATTTTACTATTCAAACTAATGTTCAAATGCAGTATGGAAAGAAACACCAAAAATTGATTGGTTATACCTAATTCAAAAATTTTATTTTAAGGAACATAATGGATTTTTACCAGGATATACATTGATGAGAAGGTTATATATAAAATATTGATAGACTGAGATGAAATATATTTTCAATAAAATAGATGACTTTACAGATTATTAGAATCGGTGGAGAAATAATCTACGGATTTCTAAAAATGACTCGGTATTTATAAAAGTAAACAACTCCCTTTCAATTAAATTGAAAAGCAATTTATTTATGGTTCTACCATTCTGCAACTCATTGATTAAACCAAACTGGAGAATCATGACTATATTTTCAACATTAGATGTTCATTCAGTAATTTCTTTAATGAAGTATTATATTTTACGTCATAATCAATGTTTTAATATCAAACAGAAAAATATGTGTCTATTACAGATGAAAAAACTGAGAGTTTACTGAGGTACCAATTTAATATGAAATTACAATCAATTAATACAGTCTGAGGGTTACAAATTTTAGTGTACATTATGAGCTTACATTAAAAATTGACATATTGCATATGCTAAAAACGTTAATAAAAACACTGTTTTAAACGTTAGATATTAAATAATATATACTATACATAAAAAAATTATTCTCATCATTGTTTCAACACAATCATTTGACACTATATGCATCACTATAAATTTACAAAAAAAATATTAGTATGTACTTTGATAGGGAAGCACAAATTAACAATTCCACATTTACATAAAAATTCCTTTCATTTACTAACAACTAATTTGGCGCTAAAACATGGCTTGCAATATCCATGTATAATTTTTTGGCTCGCTTTCATCATCAGTACAAGTCACTCTCAACAGCCATGTTTCTTGGAATGCTCTCATTTCAAGGCTAAATGCCTTCCTAATTCATTACAAAATCAACACACAAAAACAATAAAAAGAAAAACAAACATGTTAAAAAGTTTCTTAAAAGTAATCAATCTAACTTAGAAATAAAAATATACACTAAAAAGTAAAAAAAAAATCACAGGTTAACACATTAACTCAAAGTTAACGCTCAATGAATATCAAATATTGGCATTATGTATTTTCTGTTGAACCATATCTAACAATATATCAGAGTACTGTTCCATTATTGATATAACAGAGTTAGGTCCACTCGGACCTTTAGATACCAAATCATTTAGTTTCTTGACAGTATCTGTTTGATTAACATCAATGCTTCCATTATTTTGTTTCAATTCCTTAAATATACAGTCATGGAGAATTTTATGGGTACGAATCATTGACATCTTCACCCTGTCGAGCCTTTCAATTTGAGATTCACTGCTGTCTTCACCTTCATTTAACCTGTCATAAAGCTTCACTACATTTTCTGCAGTATTTGTAAGCTGGTCCACCAGATCATCGCAGAGTTGATTTGATACTAAAATGAGGAGACTTCAATAAGAAAATTGGCACTGACAATATGAACATAAGATGATAATTTAATTATAACACCTTGCAGTGATGAACATGCACAAAAAGGCAACATAAAAACAATTATTAAAATCTGACAAAATAAAATAATATCGACTGAATTTCAAGTTGAAATTATTTAATTTCATTGAGAACGTTTTCTTTATGGAAAAAAATCCGAGACCATTTTCCTAAACATGTAAATCTTCAATGCTTTAAAATTCAACGTAAATCATCACTGCACTGTTTATGTGTCTCATTAAAAAAAACTTTATATAGTCGAAGCAACTTTTGAAACACTGCTGCTAGAAAATTTCCATCCCAACCAGTGGGAAGGACACAGGTGATAAATCAGGCAAACGAGGGTAATGACGATCAATTAGATGTTTGTTAACTTTCAGTTATTAATAATTGAGAGATCTAGGAATTCAAAATAATAAATAATGGAAATTCCTAAAGCAGTCACGATATTTTGAATAATAATAGGTATATACTATAGTCATAAGTATAAGAAATTGCAAAATTGCAACAACTCAAGAAAACAACAAATAGTATAGTAGTAAATTAAAGTGATACTTGACGACTAACTGTTATTATAATCTTCATAATATTTCAATAAATGATGAAATAATTATTTTTTATTCTCAATAAATTGATGAATGTAGCCGTTACTATGCGGTAGGATGAAACTGCAGTAACGTTAGTTACAAATAAAAGTGATAAAAAAACATAGAAAGTTTCATTTCTCATTTTTCATGATGATCATAATTTTTCAAAAGATAATTTGTGGCCTCCACCAAGTTATAGCCTTTGACCATTTTGATAAAATAGATTTGGAAAAAACATGCTTTGGAATATGTATGCCAACTTACTTTCTACAGATGAGAAGCTTTCATTAGAGTCGAAATCCTCATTAGTTAGAGTGTCATCAAAATGAATAGTATGTCTTATAGCTACAAAAAAACAAGTGCAAGTTACAGTAAGCAAACCAGTATTCTCTGAGATTAGAAGCAGTGATCGTGAATAAAAAAGAATATCAACAAATCTCACCTCGAGATTTTTCTTTGTTGTTGAGATGTCTTCTTGGTGTTGCTAAAGGAGTACTTTTGTCAAACGTTAATTGTCTATTTCTAGGAGGGGCAGTAGGAGACTCTTCGTCTGAAGTTGATATGTTGTCTACTGTTCCAACTGTATTCAAATTACCTTGAGAAAATTTGTTATATATGAATTCAATTGTACCAAGATATTTGAAAAAAATCAGATTATAAATTCTAATATCAATTTATGTTTTCTTAGTTTTGAAATATAATTTATTGTGGGATTTTCATATAAACAGTTTATAAACATGAAATACATGATTTAATGCACAATAGTTTCTTTGAATATTACCGGAGTTTTTTCCCAACACCAAACCGTTATTTTAACACCTCGCCACGTGTTTCTATCACCAAGATCAAACTGATTTTCCTCTTCTTTCCTCTTAACAAAAATATTCATCTTTATTCATTTTTATAATTAAACTCATGAAGGTATGAAGATTTATTTCAATATAATATAAAGATGTGGGGTTTTATTACAAATAAAATTATAGAATATAAAATTAAAAATCAAACGAACATGACTACATTGAATCGTTTCATATTATCATGCATATAATAATCGGTGAAGAAGAGGAAAAACATATTCACAGAATATGCTGAATAACTGAAAAATAAAAAGTTGTTAGGTCCAGATGATACTCCTATGTTTATACTGAAAATAGTTCTTTCTTTAGTAATACAACCTTCAACAATTTAATCAATATGTTGTTATCATCAGTTTTTTCTCAGGAAACTAAAATTGTAAAAGTAATTCCTATTTTTGAAAAACGATAAATGACTTAGATGGAGAATTATTGTCCTATTACAGTCCCACATGGCTTTTCTAAATAATTTGAATTTGCCTTTCTGATAGATGGAAGTAATAAATAAAATAATCACACATCTTTGCAGGATTAATTTGTGTCATTGCAAAGGATGAAAAATAATAGTACTTTCAAATTTAACTCGGAACGTAGGAATATAACAATGGCTGTATCACATGGCTCCATATTAAGTCCTATTTTGTTTATTTTTTTTAATAGCATTGGTTCTATAATTGAAGATAGTAGTTACATAGTATATGCTGATGATTTCGTATTAATTGTCTCTGCATCTGATACCATAAGTTCAGAAAATAAATGTTCAAGAGCATTAAATCAAGTATCCAGCTTTTTAATGGACGATTTATTTTTTTAACACAGATAAAACACTGGTTATTCATATTCACAATCGTCAAAAAAAATAACAATGAAAGTGATGATAGTAGTATTGAGTTTTCAGGTATTTATCTAGATAAATTCCTGAATTGGAATAGTCATTGCCAACATCTGATATCTAAACTCAATTCTCTGAAGTTTCTTTTTAATTACTTAGGATCGATATTGATTAGAGTTCAGTTATTTGGTATCTATTATGTTTATGTAGACTCTAGAATTAGGTACGATGTTTGTTTCTAGAGAGGGTCAACTTCAGCACAAAATGTATTCGTTGCACAAAGGGGCATTGTACGATGCATGGCAAATATTTCCTAGTGATTCTTGTAGAAAGTATTGAAAAATATATACAATATTTCAACTCGAGCATCCGTCTATATATTTGAAATATATGTATATGTGTTTAAAATGTGTCAAATTTTACATTAACTAAGATTATTCACCACCACGATACAAGAATCAAAAATCAGTTCATGTGCTAGTTGCAAAACTAGAAGTGATTTATTTTTAGCTAGAATACAATAATCTTCCTGTATATGTGAAGGCTTCAAAGCAACTATAAAATTTTGAAAAAATACTGAAAGCATATCTTTTAGAAAGTTGTTATTATACACTAGCAGAATTTTTTTAATAATTCTTAGGTGTGTTTTTCTTTATCATCACCTCATTTAATTCTCATAATTAATTTTTATTATCTCTACTTTATTTTATTGACTTTATAAAATTTTAAATGGTCTTTGTGGCAATAAAGTATTTACAAAAAAATAGTTTATACAATAGTTATAAGTAATAGCAGGGTATGAATTTTTTAATGATTAATGTAATAAAACGGTTTGTAAAATTATTCTTTCACTACAGAATTAGTTCAAAATAATTTCTTGTGCCATATTGGACTAAATAGTCCGTTCTTCATGACATCGGAAGTTTACTTTTGTATGATTATACTGGCGACCTTATTGAAGACAATGACCAAGAAATAATCAATTATTTGATTATTTATTTGGTCAACTAAATAGAAATATATAAAACATTGTATTATCAAATTAATCAGCATTAAATATATTTGATTATTGACAATTTGTCATGACATTGACTCACGCACTTTTACATGTGATCAACTCTTGAACAAGTGATGAATTTCTTGAATTCTCAATTGGAAGATAATCCGTCTTGAATTTAATTTAATCAGGTCGTTGTGTACCTGCTCTTATATTTGAATATAATATTGTCATTATTTCACTTGTTTATTATAGCTTACCAAAGCTGTCGCGATTTGTAAAAAGGTGCGAATCTTCTTTGAATCACTCATTTCCGCCAGATTGACACTCGTCATCAATTATAGCATATTCACTCGCTTCTCATCATTTTAGTTACATCAATAGAAACTATTGTTAATTGAAATTCATTTGTGCAAATATCGGACATATCGATTAAAAATCAAAGTTTTGGATTATTTCTGAAACTTACTTGTAGAGTATGAATGTTTCTTACGACTCTGCAATGTTTTGTTGTTGACTTTATTGTACGAACTTATAGTTGGCCTCATCAACCTCGAAACCTTCTTTTCTTGAGTTTCTGGATCAGAATCGGAGTGATTTAGAACCCCGCTGGATCTACTTCTTGTGATTGAATTGTTTTTGACATATCTGGAGTTATTTCGAGACACATTATTGGAATTCTTCTTGCCTGAAACTGTCGGAAATGCGAAATATCAGAGAATAAGTCAATTAAAGCCATTTAGAGAGTTTGGAAAAGATCCGACTCATATAAAAAATTAAAGGAATTGCAAATGAATTAAAAGCAAGTAAGTGAAGTCAATGATATTATTTTGCAAAGTGAAGAAATTTAGTGAACATACACCATTACATGCATTCCCTAAAATGCAAAGGTAAGCCAAATTTACCTTGTTCAATTTTCCTCTTTGGCACAAGAGGCATACTTAAATCGCTCAAGCTGCACGATCTACGCAAACTGCTATCTGGGGAGCTTTCATCCACATAGACTGAAAAAACATGCAAAAAATAATATAAACTATAACACTGAGCTACACAATGGATAATACTTTCCAAGTTAAGAGAATTTAGAGTGTAGCTCAGTTTTCAAGTAACATGCTTGGAAAAGGCTCAGGATGAAAAAAAAAGGAAAACAGTGTATAAACATCGATAGGATAATAATCCTCTTCAGGCAGCCTTTTTACAGCCTTTCTTGTCAAGACAATTCATGCTGACACATATTCTATTCACCTTCATAGTTTGTATCACTATCTGCTGACTTAGTATCTTCAATAGTTTTACCATCCATGAGATTTTTGTTGTCAACTTTTGAATCGTAGTTGAGTCGTCTTTCAACAAAACAAGGCAAACTCAGGTTTCGTCTCCTAAACCTGATTGGAGTGGCCTGTAATTTTGTAAGATCATTGTAATAGCTTTGGGAGTTCGTCATAGATTCATACATACTGGAAAGAGCCCTTACTTTACCACAAGACATATTCTGCCGGAATATATCTACTAAGTTGTTGATTTTATGAAGTTTCTTCTGAATCTCATTCAAAATCTTGATGTTTTCTAAAGCAACTGCAATTTTGCCTTTGTGACAGGCAGCATTAGTTTTTTTTAAAACATTTTCTAATTGGAATGCAGTATTTTTAGACATTCCACTAGTTTTAGACCAAACATTAACTTCTAAACTGTCGTATAATTTACTTTCGCAATCCTGATTGTTGAGGTTCACTTCCAAAGAATCGTAATCCATTTTTGAATTCGATATTTTTTTGTCAAGGCTATCATACAGTTCACTAAAGATATTCTGATCTTTGTTATTGCCTGTCTCCACTTCCTTATCAATAATTTTCTCTTTGAAGTTCAGTTCAATGGTATTTTCATCAGTAACAATATCTTGGTTGGTTAAATTGTTCAGAACGTCTTTGGTTTTATTGCATTTACTCGGATTGCTGTAAAAGTCCTCTTTTCTGATATATTCGTAACTGGTTTTTGTTTTTTTAGTTTTGGAACTGTGTCTTCTTATAGCTTTTGGAGGTTTATGGCATACTTTTTCGCTTGTCAACAAACTTTTTGTGAACAAATGCCTATCTAAACTGGACGTTTCTTGAACCTGATTTTTGTTAGTATTTTTCTCAAAATTGATAGTTGACAAGGTGAAAGAATTATTTCCATTTTTATGATCCTTAGAGGCTGCTTCAAATATATCCAAGTTGAACTCGGGTTTGTTGTTGAGTATGTTACAAAATTTTGCTTTATACTGTTTGTTTTTACTGGCAAGTGATGGTATGTACATCTCCGAATCACTATTCTTTTTCATAGGAACATTTTCTTTACTTTTTGAGCACTTGGTAGATTTTTGGCTTGTCTCTACAAAAAAAGTGATGGGTTTCTTTTGTTCAAACTTGAGCAACTTTTTTTGGAACTCTTCACTTCCCCTTTGAGCTTTTTTCGTTACGATTTCTTGTGGAGTTTCAAAGTCAGTTTGGGTTTGACAAGTTTTAACAGCTTTAATGATTCGAGAGGGCTCATGGGAACGCATAACTTTTGTTGTAGGATACTCATACTTGAAGGACGAATGATCAAAACCATAATCATAATGATTTTTTGGCAAACTACTGCTCATTTCAACGTCGAACGGACTGGACATATTTTTTGGCAAACTTTGGGAGTGTGACATACATGTTTGATGTTTTTTATGTGACTCGAAGAGTATTTCGAGAGGAGCCGATTTACAATCTGAATCGTTTGATACAACACTTTCCAAGCTGGTGCAGTAGCTTTTGGCTTTACCTGCACATAAATCATATTCTAAAAGGTTATCATCGGACAGAATACTATCTTGAGAGTTCTTAATGCTCTGATTGAGATAGAAACTCTCACTTTTGGGTATTTCTTCAAAGAACTCTTCTTGGTATTTATATATTTCATTATTTGATACACAGCGTCTAGGAGGAATAATTTTTTTATTAACCGATAAAAAGCTGTAATCTTCTAAGGAATCGGAACTGAAGTTGCCTTCTTCATCCTCATTTTGACATACCTTAATTTTCTCTTTGACTATGGCACCTTCTAACTGGCTGTCAAACTTCTGTTCAATCTGTTCATATTTTTTATTAAAATCTTCACTAAATTTCTCGATATCATTAAATACCTGCTTGAAACCTTCATCAGTTGACTTTTTTTTATCAAGATCTATGAAATAGCTGAACGATTTGCGGGACGACGTTGATGATTCTTGTTTTTGTTCAACATAATCAGAAAATTGACGTTCTTCACTAACAGGACTCACTGGAAGACTTTTATGCAATTTATACTTGGTCAAAGTTTTGTCCAGTTGCAGTTTTCTTGGACGAATAAGATCATTCAAACTTTTTTCAGGACTCTTGGGTAAATCGCTCAGTTTGGGACATATAATGCTATCTTTAATGTGAAAATCTACAGTACGATCAGCAGCAGTAAAATTATGACTGATATTCAAAATATGAGAAAGCTGTGAAGTGTTTTTGGCGATGTCTTTCATGTAGCAACCGCACAGTTGCAGATCAGTTGATACTGAGTTACACTGTGGATTGGTCAAATTCATGTAACTATCTGTGCTATTAGTATCATTAGTAATACCACTTGTATTCAAAGGGATTTGGTTAGTTCTCGATTCACAGAAGCAGTTGTTAATGTATGAACTGGAAGTGTTATCACATGAGCTATTACCTTGTTTTTTTGACCATCTGTCACGCTCTGGTATGTGCGAAAGATCATGAATTGACTGGCTATATTTCAAAGGACTTGAATGGCCCACCTGAAAATAGCATATTTTAGTACAAAATATATTTGTGACTCTAGCATCATTATTTTCATCAAAACATTATAAATAATGGATGATGTAGATTTGTCACAATGGAACATACACTTTCTAATTTTTTTCTAGTTTCAGCTACTCTCTTGTTCAGTTCTTGTCTTTTTCTTATGGCATCAGGATCATTTTTTGTTTGTTTAACTGCTTTGATGGCTTCCTGATTTCTTTCAACAGATTGTGTCAAAAATTTGGATGATATCGAGGACTTATTTGCTAAAAATGCAATAAAGTTAAAGTTGGAATCGACAATATTATCCAAATAAACTTACTTGGCGTTTGTACTTCATTCTCCATACCAGACATACTTTCAAATGTTGACTGAAGATACCTTTCACGACTTACGAGTTGGTCTAAGGATTCTGAACTCAAAGAAAATAGGGACATGGGATTTCTGTCTGTATTTTCCCCACTAGGTGTGGAAGCCTGCGAACAATTTTTGAAATTAGAGTTTTGTATTCTTCTGAAGAATATTTTAAAGAAGTTGATATGAAATTGAAAACTTCTATGGTTCTTCACTCAACTTAAAAATTTGCTTCTGTGGGTATACTTTTTATAAAAAATAATCCACTGTAATCAATTTTTTTTATTGAAGATTTGTTCAATGTTTTCGTGGCAATTCTAGCTGGTTTGAGTTTCATAAATGTATTCAACTTTCTAGGATTCAAAGAATTTTCTATATTTCCAAAAAAACAGAACACTTTATAAATAAACTGAAAGGAATATATTTTTCGGAGTTTGGTTTTTAGGAAGAAAGATTTTTGGCTTTCACTTCTTCAGTTTTATACAAAAATTTATGGAAAACTTCTACGAGACACAATTTCACTTACATGGAACATTATCATCCTCAACGGTGGACTTCGAAGTCTCTGAATAAGACTCTTGTCTTACTACTTCAACAGCACTGTTATGGATTATATTATAAAATGAAGAACTCATTTCATTCATAAAATTACGACATTATGATACGAATGAGATGAATCTACTCATGTCACGATGACAGTGCGTAAAGACATTCATACCAGAACGCTGACCTAACTCTCTTGGGCGAAAAAACTGAAACACGTATTGGTGCAAGTAATTTAAATAACATCTTCTTTTTCACAAGTAGAGGCGACAGGAAATTATTGAAGATTGAATTTTAATCATATGTAAAAAAGAGTGAAATATTGAGAAATGCTTACAAATTAAAAAATAAGGATATTTTCATTTCTAAAGATTTGAGTCAGGAAGATCAAGTCAAGAACATGTTCCAAACGATAAAATTTTGAATACGAGTGCCGAGGAAGGAAAAAGTAACGATATACCGCCTACACCTCAAGAAAAGCCCCCGAAACGTACACTCAGTGATAATCGTTCATGTGTCAAGTTTACTGGGAAACAATGACTTTTGTCGTTTTTACTGCGAGTTGTATCAATTGTCTCTGGTCTGGATTCTTGGCCATACTGGCTTGGTAGGCAATGAGTCTACTGAATCTCTTGCAGAAGAAGGTGCTGCAAGCAGCTTCATTGGACCAGAACTTGTCACTGGCATCGTTTTAGGTTTCGTCAAAAACAAACATTGAACACGTGGATGGCAAGAAGATTTATGGACTTCTGGCAGAATTTTCCAGAATTGTCTCACTCAATACGTTTATTCCCCCTTCGAAGCTTGAACCAAACGGTTGTTGGACTACAGTAGGGATGAACTACGATGTATAACATGCCTTTTTACATGTCGCTATCGTGTGAATCATCATATGCAGAGACTCGCATTGTCGAAAGACAGTGTGTTTCGCTTCTGTTTGGAAAATGATGAAACACCAGAGCACATACTTTGTGCCTATCCCCTACCTTCCCCGCTGCGGACCGAATCAGGTTTTCAAAGTTCGGCAGAGCCGCACTCTTACCATTTGACCTGAAAGATCCCTCACCGTATAAACTAATCGGCTTTGTTAGGAGGCTGGGTTTATTTGGTCGAGTCTGAATAGGTGTGAGCCACAATAAACCCTTGCGGGTTGCGGTGGAGGGTCGAATAGACTCACTCACTTTTGACCTGACCTAACCTAACCTTAGACAAATCTAAAGTCTATCCAAATCCAAGATAGAGTAAAACAAAACAAAACCGAAGCGTGATGTTCACGTGATCGCCCAGTATTAGATAGAAAGGGCAGCGATCATTGGTGAATTCGCCTTCTTGGTACGAGTTCGGTACCAGCACAGGGTTGTAATCAGTCGTTTGCGTGTTTGTGTGGCGT
>WOGN01005354.1:480-11456 GCA_015342105.1 Leptinotarsa texana | reverse complement strand
ATAATAGCGAAATTACCAACATTAACAAATAATATGAACTTCAAATTTAATGTAATTCAAAATTTCCATTTGACAAGTACAATTAAATAAATGAATGGAGATGTCATTGCTTAAAATGTGACGTATTTCATGAGAAACGTGATCTATCAAGAACAGTTAAGATAGAGCAGTTTTGTGTTTCAGCCGTTGTAATTTAATCCACCTCAATATTGCTCATATTCACTACTTCAAAATTGAAAATTCTTACTGACGTCTCGACAGACGTGTATTATTATTTAATAAAATTTAAAAAAAACATGTTCCGAGAGTATATACTTCCATCATCAGTATAAACCGAGGAAGCTTTAGAACATATTCGAAAAGTTAAAACATTAAGTCCTGATAACCCCCATAACTCGATAATTTTTTCTATCTGGACTCAATTGTTAAGCTTATTGCATATTTATGTTCTATACCTTTATCTGTTTCTTTGTGTTATCACACTGAGGATGGGAGTATATACCCCCGAAACATAATAAAAAATACGTTTCTGACTATTCCTTTACTGAATTAGTTTCGAAATCAAAATCAATTTCGGAATTTTTTTTCGAAGCAGGAGTAGAAATTATTGTTAATGAGTATGGTATGCCTGATTGTGATCAAATAGACGGAAAGTCTCTCTGTCGTAAAATGAGACACAAACAGAAATTGCGTCTGCGTCGACGTTTTAGAAATGAATATTTGGGAATGCTGAAAATTGCATCAAATAAAATATCACGAAGTGTCTTCCTTGGTGAGATTGTTCTGGTGGGTAACGACAATCAGAAACGCATTGAATGGTCAATGGGTCGAATTATAGAACTTTTACCTGGGAAGTCTGATGTAATTCGCTTGGTTCGGGTTCAAACTAAGAATGGTCAAATTCTTCGACCAGTACAGAAGCTGTATCCTTTGTAATGCTTGGATCCGGATCTTTCTGTGAAATCACGATCGGAACATGTTGCAGAAGAATCCCAGTCGCCATGTCTTCCAGTTTAAGGAGATGATAGTGCGGGAGTGAATTCAAAAGGCAGAGTACCCAATTCCGTTATGAAAACGCGTAGTGGCAGAATTTCTAAAAAACCAACCAGATTTAATATGTTATGTGAGAAATAATATTACGTATAATAATATTTCTCAGGTGGGAGAATGTTACGAAAATTTTGAGAAATCTGTTTTGAATTTTGTACCAAATCACCCTGTAATACTTTTTTATATTGAAAATAATATGTCTGTCACAAGATTTGTCAATTTTTGCTGATGTATTAACGTCAATAAAAAGTGAAAAAGTTTTTGCCGATAAATCGTATTGTTGTTGGGGTTTACAGTAATCGCTGTACGAACAGTAGATACTCATTTGACAATTTCCATCGAACTGAGAGAACCGGAGTTAAGGTAGTTTTTTTTCTAGACTCTACAATCCACATCCCGAAGCCCAAGAAGACAATCACAGGCCATTAGCTTACTTCCTTCCATAAGCAAAGTTGCGGAGCATGTCATCTTGAAGAGACTCGAAGACCAAACCAGAGTGCTAGGAATGCTTCCGGACGAGCAATTAGGTTTTAGATCAGAACACTCGACAGAACTACAAGTAGTAGACTTTGCGACCGAAGGCTTCAACCTCGGCAAAGGACACAGACCGAATCCATCATCTTAGACGTCTCCAAGGCGTTTGACAGAGTTTGGCATGACGGACTACTGGCCAAGATGAGCGATTTCGGATATTCAAAACCAATGGAACCAATTCGACTAGTGGAAGCAGGAGCAGTCCTTTCGCCGCTCTTCTCCATATACACAGCGGACGTGCCCAAGCCAGAGAACAACTTCAACAAGTTGG
The DNA here is from genome assembly GCA_015342105.1 of Leptinotarsa texana. NCBI lineage: Eukaryota > Metazoa > Arthropoda > Insecta > Coleoptera > Chrysomelidae > Leptinotarsa > Leptinotarsa texana. Next base: position 9,601 of record WOGN01005354.1, on the reverse strand, counting down.
CGCTCTACTCAGACGACACAGCCCTGCTGGCGAGATCCACGAGCCAAGCGCGTGTAACGAGGTACTTGCAGCAACATCTAGACAGATTAGAGGAGTGGGCCAACCTGTGGAAGATCAGTATAAACAAGAGTCAGGCGATACTGTTCACTCGCAGGTTTGTACAACAGAAACATAGGGTTTAAAGTGAAGTCACTGATGATGCCTCATGCCTATAATACTGTATGCCTGCACTGCCTGGGGTCAGTGCGCACAGACATACAGGAAGAAGATACAGCCTTTTATGAACGCGAGCGTAAGGGCCGCCGTAAACGCACCATACTACATCCCCAATTTATATATACAGTGTGTCTCACTTCTCATGGAAACACCCCCGTATCTTCCGATCCGATCTTATTCGGTGAAGATTTTGTTAATCTTGTGACAAATGCAAAATTTCACTCATGTCAAACGTTTCTACATTGTCTCAAGCCTGTATGAAGTTGTTGGATATTTCTTAGTTATGGGTTTGAAGCGTGAATTATGGAAAGAATTCAGGAATTCGTGTAAAACATGTGAGGTATGTGTGATATATTATAAGTTTCTACAATTTTCAAAATGAATTCGAGACTAGTAACAGAAAATTGAAAAAAATTTGAGAAATTCTGTTTTATTTGAGTTTGTGTTAGTTGGTGAATAATTTTGTTAATCTCATGAGAAATTCACAATTTCATTCTTGTTGAACGTTCCTACGTTATTTGTAACAAATCTGAAGAAAGTTGGTGAAGATTCCTGTTTTGTGTTGCGTGAATTATGAATTAAAGAATTCGTTTGAATTATGTTTGAAATGTGTGATATATTTATTAGTTTCTACAATTTTTGAAACTGATTCGAGACGAGTAATAGAGAATTGAAAAAAAAAATGGGTAATTTTGATTTATTTTATGTTATGTTATTCGGTGAATGATTTTTAAATCTTTTGAGAAATGCACAATTTCACTCTTGTTAAACGTTTCTACATTATTTGTAACTATTTGTGATGAGTATCTCAAAACTGAAGGAAGTTGGTGGAAATTCCTTAATTTTGGGTTTGAAGCTGAAATTATGAGAAGAATTAAGGAATTCGTGTGAAACATGTGAGGTATGCGTGATATATTCATAAATTTCTACAATTTTCGAAATGAATTTGAGACGAGTAACGGAGAATTAAAAAAAAATGGTAAATTTTTGTAGTATATGTGTTTGTGTTATTCGGTGAATGATTTTGTTAATCTTGTAAGAAATACACAATTTCACTCTTGTTAAACGTTTCACATACAATACATACACAATACATACATACCCAAAAGCTATGAAATTTCGGGAATACAGTTTTAGTGACATAACTTTCTTTTCAATTTGTTTTTCATTTTTGCTTATAATAATTTTTTAATTTTTATTTTTTCAGCTTTTATTAATATTTTAATTTCATTTGTTTGGTTGTAGCTTGTATGTTAATTCTTAGTAAATTCAGTTTTTGTTTAATAAAATTGTTATTTTCGGTTAACCTTATTAATTTTGTAATTGTTTTTTTCAGGGTTTCAAATAATTTTATATTAGATTAGACAATGGAAGTCCAAACTGATGAAATATACTAGCGACATATTTCGATTACTGCATCATCTATGAATTTCAAATTGTGTTGGGGAATTTGATTGTGACATTGAGGAATTTACTGATTTTCTATTGGCAACGCTGAATTCACAGTGTCACTTGAATGTGACCACACTTGGTTTTCAAATTACCAACTGGTCGGATAGCCCTGATTGCGGATGCTAACGAATGGAAAAGAAGAAGAATTATTCACAATTCTGTGATATATTTTGCAATATTTTTATTGTGCAAATTTAATGTGTATATATTTAGGATTTGAAACTTAAAAGAGCACATAATTGCTGACCTGTGATTGTGTTGACTTTGTGGGCTCAAACATCATCCCCCGTTTTATGCGAGATGAATCATAATCAGGATGAAAAAATGATCGAGGATCAAAACATTACCCTTGGTCAACCACTTAGTGATTTCCTGCTGCAACTAGAAGATTATACACCAACGGTGGGTAACTATATTAAATATTAAAACCCAGACTGGCAAATTTTCTAATGTCCCAATAATTAATTATGAAATATCTGAATGAATTTTCAAACTTTCTCTTACAAGGACCTACTGGAGGATGTTGGCAACAAAATTGTATTTATTTATATAATCATTTAAATTTTCAGATTCCCGATGCTGTGACTTCATATTATTTGAGGACCTCAGGTTTAGAACCAAAAGATCCTAGATTGGTTCGTTTGATTTCAATTGCTGCTCAGAAATTTATATCAGACATAGCCAACGATGCATTACAACATTGCAAAATGAGGTCAACAAATTCTTCAAGTCATACAGGTTCAAAGGTATGTTGTTTTATATTCAATAAATCTTTGTATTTTATAGCCAATTTGCAAAAAGTACCTTTTTATTGTGAATCTAAATCAATAGTACATACATTTGATTAATTCGGCACCAACATTAATGGTAAATTTTCACTGCAAAGTTTACAAAACAGTATAACAGCTTCCTATAGCACTTTTCATTGATAGTGATATATCATGAATTGCTCTCAAAATCTAAGTTTCTGATGACTCACGATTAAATGTTAGGAATAACTTTTTCTTCTTTATTTTTTACTAGTAGTAGAAAGAAATACTATATACAAGTAGGTATGTGTTTTATCACATATTTTATTGATGACATGTATGTTATGTGGTTCATTTTCTAATATAACATGTATATTCTTTTGTTGTCCCAACTCTTTAGTAATCACTGAAAGCAGAAGCGTATACAGCCGATGAAGTTATTTTTTAATAATCATAGGCTTTTCATTAAAATTTTTGTAATCACAAACCTCATCTTTAGGTGAACTTAAGTATTAAAACAGTCAACTTTGTTTTCCCATAAAACACATATTCTCCAAAGGATTCGAACTGGTATACTGTCTTGAAAAGTAAACCTACTCTCTTCATCTATTGTGAATATTTTTATGCTACTAGATTTTTTTTTTCAGAACAAACAGGGAACTAAGGATAGAAGATACTGCTTGACAATGGAAGACTTGACCCCAGCTTTGGCAGAGTTTGGAATTACTATTAAGAAACCTCATTATTATGTTTAAGTAGATAATATGTAATTTTTTTTTAATACGTGAATACTTCAACCTCAGCTTTCAGTAATATATCCCCTTTTTGATTTATATTCCTTTTTTTTCAAAGATATCTTCCAATTATGAAGCGGTATAAGTTTCATCTTTTGAACAAGGAAGAATATAGTAAAAAAACAGCCCTCAAAGATATGAAGTATTTATATACAGTTTATAAAAAAATAGTAAATTATCTTATAAATCTAGGACCTTGAACTAAGTCAACATATTTCATCTAGAAACTTTTGTAATAAGTCATTCTGCAAAGGAATTAATAAATATTCAGTACCATCAACGGATCTCCTTGATTTAACCATTTTATGATCTATGAATTCCGTTAATTGAGCCCTCAAAGCTAGATCTGAACTTACTATGAAGGATTCTCTGCATGCCATATACAAGTCTTTGAATGCGAAACCTTGGTAGTATTGATTTTTAGAGTTTTCCAGCTGATATTTAACAATCAAAGTATATATATTCTTCGAATTCACAGTTAAAGATAAAAATACATTTTTCAGAGATGACAATGCCAAAGTTCCACTCTGTTGGACCATCATAGATCGTTCAAAAGAAGTCTCTTCACGATAGGGTGAAAAAGATGTAACATCCCACCAAATGTAATTGAATTTACTTAATTTCCTATGATCCCAAATTAACGGTGCATTGATATGGTCTATTGATGCTATCAGATGAATATTGTTAGTTGCTGCCAAATTTGCTAAAATATTCTGTGATTTTCCATTTCTCAGAGATTCCCCTTCTATATTATGAATTATCAAATATAAATGAACTGACGGATGTCTCTTTAGTTCTTTTATCACTAAATCGCAAGCCTCCACAGGATTAGCAGGACTTTCATCTAATTTCAATAAATCCGTGATAATATTGTCCAAAATGCTTTTGATAGTAAGTGTAGGAAAAAATCCATTCACCACAACAACTGGCATGTGGTTCAGGTAAGTCAATTGAAATTTTCTCAAAATATTTTTCTTTGAACCTAAACCATAAAGGAGAATATTGAAATTTTCATTCAAGAGAAACAACCATTTCTTAAAATAGTTCTCATTGTTCTGGGACAGCTTTTGTAGAGCCTCTTCATGTTTTTCAGATAATTTTATATTTTGTAAAAGAGTCTGCAGTTCATATTGGGGTAGTCTGGGAGTTTTCAACTTGTCTAAAGTGTTATTAGAAGTTTTAACTTTACTACCACTGCAGTTTTCGAAGTACTCATCAGTTTTGATTGTGTATTCACCGGCACTTTTGACTCTAGAAGATTTCAATTTAACATCTTTCAATTCGTTAATAATCTTATGCACTTTTTTATCATCCACATCAGATTCTGAGTCACTACTGATTTTCTCATCGCTTTCTTCACTGGTCTCATCCGAAGAAACTTCATATTCGCTGCCAGAATCTTCCTGGATAATTTTAGCAATTCTACTCTTAGCTTTCTGCCTCTGAGTTTTTGGGGTACATGCCTCTGCGACTTTGAGAGCTAGTCCATCCCTTATTTTCCTAGTTTGAAATTTGAAAATATCTTTTCCATGGATAATTTCATTTTCGTGAATAACTTTTGGCTTTTCAATATCGGAATTGCAATCTTCAGAATCGGATTCACTACTGGAGTACTCTACAAAATCCAATTTACTCCTTTGGTTCAGAAATTGAGATTCTAGAGCTTTCAAACTGGGTTTTAGAGAACGCGTGGTTTTTCGAAGTGGTGGAGCATTACCAGAAGCCATTCTATTATTTCGAAATTAATTACAACAATTCAAACCTCCAACCAAATCATAAAGATGATTTAAATTTGAATTGAGGTTAGGTTATTTTCAACGGATTCATAATAAATAAAAAAGTACGTTCCAAAAATAACCACTTGCAACCGCTACTAACTAGCATTTTTGACAGCGATTACCGAAATAATATATTATTGTTGTTTAACTTTGAAACAAGATGGTTGTATCAATTTTCAAGTATGTGAATAGTTGAATTATTTTCAAAGATGATACAAGAAGTCTTAAACGTGACTATTCATTTTCCAAATAATGACCTTCAAATCCTAATGAGATTGAAGAATATGATTGACGATAGATTTCTTTACATTTCTTTCTGTTACCATCCATATTCAATAAAACAAAGGTATGGGTGATGGTAAAAAATGAGATGTGGGATGAGTAATTTTTTGAGCTTTTAGGTCAAGTATAGTTTATTGTTCTCTAAAGGTGAATTTACATATTGGTGTAGTGTGCATGGTGTATAAGTGCATGTTTTCATCCATGATATTTTTCAAATGGGGAAAAAAGGTTTTGGTTCCGTTGGCATACACAAAATGAAATTCGAACTGTGGAGCATAAAACCTTAGTACTCGTCTACTATGATTTGGTCATAAATGATTATTTTAACCTCTACATTTAAAAAAAAGAGAAGATGATGAACTTGGTTCATGCTTGTGTAATAATGAGCAATACCTATGATTAATTCATTCAATTATAAATAAACAACAATGAAAATAAGTATGATTTAAATAGTGCAAAGTCATTTAGTTTTCGGTGCCAGATGTGTTCAGCTATTAAACTTCTTCCTAACTGTATAACTCTATCTAAAAATGACGAAGATTTCAGTTGTATATTTTTTCATATCAATAGTTTTATGTTTCTCCTGCACAGTTGCTTACAAGCCCGTAGTTCTACTCCATGGAATAATGACTGGAGCTGAAAGTATGGAGCTTATAAAAACGCGAATAGAAGAGGTACTTCTACTTCTGGATTTCAACCTAGTTGATAAATGTTTTCCATTTTCAGAAACATCCTGGCACAATTGTTTACAACATTGAAAGGTTTGGAGGATGGTCTAGTCTAGATAACATGTGGTATCAAGCAAAACAGATTGGGCAAAATTTATTGAATATCACAGAAAAACATCCCGAAGGCGTTCACTTACTAGGTGAGGTATATGAAATTAGGTGAACATGAAAAAAAATGTGTCAGGTTTATGTTGCTATATAATTTTACATTGGTTCTCATCTTCATAGGAATAGTGAGCACAGTTCTAATTCGATTATGGAATACCATTCCTCTTACATGCTTAAGTATCCTTTTTTTTATATCAGTGACATAAACTACTATAGTTATTAGCTTCTTGTTCTGGGTAAGTCATTTTAATACTTCTCCGAGCCACCTAAGAAGCATCACGACTATTCGCAGTTCCATCAACAATTCAACATAGCACAATAAATTCACTTTCAAGTTGATTCATTTTCACGAGAAAGGTATCAGGTCAATTGGTAACTGAATTCAGGATAAGTTTTATGATAGATCTTGTTCCAAACAAATTTTTCGCAAGTTATCCCATTATTATTGTCGATACAATTATTGAAAAATTGAATAGCATGGGCAAACTTGTGAAAGAAACAAAATCTTGTTAAACGTTTTAGAGATCCAACTATCCTTTTTCTAGGTTACTCTCAGGGGGCTCTTTTAGCAAGAACCATTCTTCAGGCAAATCCAGATCACAAAGTACTTAGGTTTATATCACTCAGCGGTCCACAAGCTGGACAATATGGAAGTAAGCATTTGATACATCTTCACAAAGTTTATGCTGTATCGTAACTTTTTTAGCACAATTTCTACATTTATTTTTCCCTGGCTTAGCGTTGGAAACAGCTTTTGAATTATTTTATTCCAGAATTGGACAGCATACTTCAGTGGGTAATTATTGGAATGACCCATATCATAGGCAGTTATACATAAGCTATTCCCAGTATTTGCCATTTGTGAATAATGAAATAAAATCGAATCGAAGTGAAGAATACAAGCAAGCTCTCACCAAGTTGAAACTGATGGTACTTATTGGTGGACCTGATGATGGCGTAATTACGCCATGGCAATCTAGGTAATAACTAGAATAAAATTATCCATGTCAATTCCTTTGTTTATTCCATTTATTGATTCATTCGTTTATATATTTATGTAATTGGAAAAGTTCCTGATGAATTGAAAATTATTATGACACCTGTAGAAGACAAAGAGAGACTTAGGGGTTCCACTAATAAATATTTCAACTCCCTCAAAAAACGATACCATCCTCAGGCGTCACAATACTGTTTTAACAAATCCTGTGTCGTGCTTTTATAGTAATTTGAATCATTATAATTAATTTGAATATTACTACCTGATAAATTTTTACATGATACATTCGTCATCTAAAATATTTACCTATCTTGGAACAACTCGTAAGATTGGAGAGTAATGAACCAAGCTGTCATTTCACCTACTTTTCATATCTGTCCTAATATCAATTTTCTCGTTGCAAACTACATTCAATAAAGGGGACCAATTCAAATCTATTTGATCATTGAGCAATGATCTCGAATTTCTACATCTATTGGTTTCTAGACATTCCAGAAGGTCTTTCCATTCAAAAAACTACGTCTATGCTCTTTTATTCTTTTGGAAAAAGTTCTTCCGGTTTGTCCAATATAAAATTTTGGGCGAGATCCACAAGTCAAGTCATATACTCTGCTGGTCTACTGCGCGGTGAGGGAAGCAAAGACCATAAAAAAAGAGAAGAAGAACTTGTATACGTCTGATCTATCCGACAATGGAGTTATATTTTTATTGTTTTTAATGAATTTATTCAAATTATTATTTGTTTTGTGCACTTTTATTTTTTTGGGAAAGTTCTTCCGGTGTGAAATTTTGGGCAAGATCCGATAGTCAACTCATTTACTCTACTGCGGCGTAAGGGAAGTAAAGAACAGAACAAAAGAGAAGAACTTGTATACTTCCGATCTATCCGATACTGGAGTTGTATCTTTATTTATTTGTTCTGTGGACATTAATTCTTTTGGCCAAGATCCACAAGTCAACTTGTATACTCTGCTGGTCTACTGCGCTGTGAGGAAAACAAACACTATAAAAAAAGAGAAGAATAAGAACTTTTATACTTCCGATCTATCGACACTGGAATTTTATTTTTATTGTTTCTAATGAATTTATTCAAATTAATTTTTGTTCTGTGCTTTTTTATTATTTGAAGGGTTTTTTGGGACCTAGGAGTAAATTCACCGTGCTTACTTTTTCAGTCAGTTTGGGTACTATAATGAAAATGGAACAGTGGTCAACTTGGTAGATCGAACAATATACACGGAAGATACCATTGGACTGAAAACTCTACAAAAGAAAAAGAAATTGAAAATAGTTACAGTACCTGGTGTCAACCATTTTATGTGGCATATCAATGTTTCTATTTGTGATAACTATATTTTACCATATTTGGATTGATTTATATAGGTGTTTATATAGTTGAAAGCCCAGTTGAACAAAAAAAAACAATGGTGTCAAGTGTTGACTATTCACTGTGGCATATCAATGTTTTTGTTTGTGATAATTATATTTTAGATATATGTAGTGACAAATAAATTTTTGTGTTTTGATCTGTCAAATTCATTGTGTTCATATTCATTTCAATTTCAACTGACACACACTTAGGTAATGTTTTTTTCGGTGTTCAACCAGCGCAGTGTTGGTAGCATAATCAGAATTAGTTGTACCAAAGAAAGTCCAAGAACAATGTTGATATCTGTAGAGTAGGGAGGGTGAATGTAAGCCCACGCACTTAGGCACATGTGACCCATTGTACATCCTCCCAAGAAGTTGTCCTCCTAGATCATCTTTCATCCTACCCTTTCCAGGAAGATAGACAGGTCGCTGGGAGGCAGGTGTAGGCCAAAACTCACCGAACACACACTCTCTTATTGACGACAACTCCGGGCACTCGCACAGGACATGCCTGACAGTCTCATCTTCCTGTTCACACATCTTGCATAGAGATGTGTCCACTAGCCCCATATTGTGGAGGTGTTTGTTTAGTTGACAATGTCCAGTCAGAAATCCTACTGTAAGGCGTAGATTTTTCCTGGTCATC
>WOGN01005351.1:0-13284 GCA_015342105.1 Leptinotarsa texana | reverse complement strand
AACGCAATGGTCTCAACCTTGACAAATCCTAGTGAAAAACCGGCTTCTAGTGTCAGTTCCAATACTCCTTTTGTTCCTGTTTCCACGAAGAGTCCGATAAAACGATTTTTTTTTCCACAAGAGAATAGTACGTTGAAGACATCTTATAGTCAAACGATCGCAAAAAAAAGACAAAGCACACATGCATCTAGTACATTGTTACAAAGGGAAATGAAAATCCTATTAACCAAATAGTAAATAACTTCCCACCTCTTGAAGTACAGTCAAACCTTTGTGAATTAGCGAAGGTTCAAACTGAGACAGAAAATATACTTGTAAATCAAAATGTAGAAGGAGAAAATGATGAAACTGAAACATGAGATTTTGTAGAGCCAAAAAGAAAAAGAAAGAAAAGAAAAACAAATTATGGCACAGTCGAAGGAGATAAAAAATTTCGTGGAAAAACGGAAAACAAAAGAATTTGGTTATGTACTTATCATGAAAGTTCCAGATAACACAACACAGGATAATATTACTCAATTTCTGCAAAATAAGTTAAAATCACAAGATGTGAGTCTAAAAAAGGTAGAGTTTGTGAATCCCCGTCCTGACACTCAATCATTTATGATTGGCGTCAGCCCAGAACATTTACAAATAGTGTATGATCACAACTTTTGACCAAAAAAGATTGCTTTTGAAAGATTTGACTTCAGAAAAGGCAAGAAATTCCTGAGTGATCACACTCAGCTAGTGCATCCCAACCACTGAGTTTTTTAGAATAAACGATTCCACAGAAAATCTTCAGGAAGACTCCTTGAAGATTTTTCATTTGAACATTAGTGTCTCACTAATAAAGTTGACCAGTTGCGATAATATCTTGAAGATAAACCTCATGATATTATTTGCTTGACTGAACATTGGCTAAATATAGACTGCTTGAATATTTTAAAGATTCAAAATTTTAACCTTATATCATACTATGCAACACGGTGGTGCTGCAATATATTTAAATGGAAAAATAATTTGTAAACCACTCCTATTTGAATCGTTTTGTGTTGAACAACATGTAGAATTTTGTGGAATCGTTTTAATTGAATCCAATACTGTCCTGATAACTATTTATAGGTCCTCTTTTTCCTAGATTAGGATTCAGTTTTCACTAAAGTGAATCAATTATCATAAGAATTTCAGATCAATACAAAAGGATAATCGTTGTTGGAGATTTCAATATTGACATAAATAAAATGAATTATATTTCTAGAACTTGGCTAAATATTTTAGATTCTTTTGGTGTAAAACCCAGTTCGCTACTCCCACTAGAGTAGGTCTCACATCTTCTAGTTGCATTGAGATGAGTGTACCAACATAAAAAATAATCGCCAGTTGAATGAATCTAGTCGGCAAAATTTGAATATTCACCTTCTTTTTGGAACAGATCTCATATGTTTTCTATCATATTCAATAACTGTACATAAGAGATAGTAATTACTGAATATTTGTTAATTATTTTTTATTGATTTCGGTGACCTCTACAAATAAATAGTCTTCTTATTTATAGGTACGTATGTGCTACGACAGTGCACATACGTATATTTAGTTTGAGTTGTCTATTACATCATTTATAGTAAATTTTACTCAGTGCATCAATAATGCCTTGAAAGGTAAACCATAATTTCTTTATATAACCAAAATTATCTCCTTAAGATGACTTTACTATTAATTTTTTCCAGCCTACACATAAAATTCAATCAGCTAGTGGTGTGCCAAATATTCAACTTCAGTTAGCTCCAAAAATGTTGGCTCCACTCGTTAGTTTGTGGGTACCTAATGCGTTTGTGGTGTCTTTCAAACTGGAAACTGATGAAAACATATTGATCTCTAAAGCCAGAGGTGCTTTGACCAAATATAAGCATGCGGTAAGACATATTTACTTTTATAATTCATAATTTAATTATTCTTCTGGATGACCAATATAGGATTTGTCACAACCACGGGTTATCTGGTAAATGCAATTATTTTTGTAATCACAGTCCACGTTTGGTGGCCTGGTTTTGGTGAAGCTGCTACGGATGGTGTTTCCAGATCTAAAGCAGGTTCTGTTTAAAAAAAAATATGTTTTCCGTTAACCAGCTGTCGCATCCCTACGAACGATAACCCTCAGAAGTCGAAACTTGTGCGAGCTAAGGATTAACGAGGTCTTACCTTTTAACGTGTGATTCCTAACACACTAGTACTACAGGAAAATCCACAAGTCGCTTTAAGAGCGGTGCCAGTGCGAAGGTAACGATTCATATTGGATTTGATTTGCTGGAGATAAAATCCATTTGGAAAAACATTCTTAGGAAGTTCTTCAATGTTCTATACTATCAATGATGCAAGTAATGTTCGCGTCTCCAATCAGGCGAATGTCTCTTTTCTGGATGGAATCCAGCAGCTTCAGGGTATGTTTAAGGGAAGAGCTCCATACATGAGAACAAGCATCAAGCATCAAAGTTGCTGAGTTGTACTTGGACCCAATTCTACTTATCCTTGTCGACAATCCTCTGACGTTTGGAAGGGCAAGCACTGGTTGTGACGGCTTTTCTTCACTTTCTATATTTACAGTAGATAAGATGCAAAGACTTGAAAATATAGAGAGCAATGAGAACCACAGTAAAAGCAGCATTGATACACCTCTAGAACCTACCTCCTTTACATCTTGCAATAATGAGAGAGGCGCAGGGGTGGTTCAAGACATGATAATTTACTTAGCTACAAGGGATTGGTAAAACAAATAATTTTGGAATAGGTGTGAAGTGAACTTTGAACGTGTTCACAGATCAAATGACAAAGTACATCTTCAACACAAACTTCAATGTTAAAATAACGAGCTCTGAAGAGTGGATGATGAAGTCTTCCGAAAAACTGGCTTGGTTGAATGAAAACAAAAATGGGAATATACAGTAGGAGGAAAGTCATTGCAGTTTTGAAACAGTAGACTTTTTGATTTAGGAAATGTTTGGGAGTGGTTCAAGACATGATAATTCACATAGCTGCAAGGGATCGGTAAAACAAATAATTTTAGAATAGGAGTGGAATGAACCATGAACATATTCACAGATCAAATGACAGATTACACCTTCAACACCAAAGTTCAATGTTAAAATAACAAGCCGTGAAGAGTGGATAATGAGATCATCCAAAAACATGCTCGGCTGAATGAAAACGAAAAGGAGAGTATACAGAAGGTGGATAGTCATTGCATTTTAACAGTAGACTTTTTGATTTAGGAGATATTCGAGTTTAAGAGTATGAGGGTGGTCTGAAAAGTTTTAAAGATAGACTTTTTTTAATCTTCTCTACACTTCTTCCAAAAATCTCTGTTCCGCTAGCGCAGTTTTTAGATGGGAAAGAAAAAGAAGTCGCTTAGGCCTAGATCTGGTAAGTAAAGCGGATGGTCAAGCAGTTAATTTTTTTTTCACAAATATGGCCTTTTTTCCGCAAATTCTGCCTTATGCTTGTCAAGTTATGATGCATAGCAAGCATCATACCATAGTATGGTTTTCCCTTTTTGAAGAAATCAATTGAAGTAACTCCATGAATATACTATAAAAGAGTCGCCATCACTTTCCCAGTCAAAAAACAGTTCTTGCTTTATTTGAAGCCGGTTCCACCTTTGCAGTCCACTGTTTGGAATGTATTTATGTTTCGGGCGTATAATTATCCAAGTACCATCTACAGTAATTAATGTAATAAACTGCGACTACAGAGTGTTGGAAATGTTAATTTGAACACGTATTTGGTCTAACTTGAGCAAACGCACAGATTTGTCATGCCTAAATGTTGATTTAATATGTGACGAATACGTTCTTTTGGCATGTTCATAACCTCTGCTACCTCTCTTACTTCAATTCGGCGGTCGTCTAGCATCATTTGGTGAACTTTGGCGATGTTTTCGTCGGTAGTTACAGTTTTTGGGCGTCCTGAACGCCCAGCATCTCTCAAGCTTTTATGGCTACGTTTAAATTTAGCTGCCTACAATTTCACTGTGCAGTGCTGGTGCAGATTCCCCATACACAGAATCTAACTCATCTTTGACGCGTAGGCGTATTGCCTTTCAAAAACAAATATTTATTGACAGCTTGATACTTGATTTTGTCCATTTTCATAAAAACACGCACATTAATTCATTAAGCGACTTTTACATAACAACTGCGCGTTCAAAATGACTGAAAATTTAGTTAGTAACTGTCAACAGATGAAAAACGAAATTCACTATGTTTTATTTACGAGTGCTGCTATCTTCATGATGAGGTCGGAAACTTTTCAGGTCATCTTTGTATGTCCTTTTTTAAGTAGAAAACCGCCGCAGAAACTACTTTTTCTTTCATATTCTGGTCTCAGACAAATCTCAAATGGGAAGAAAAATTTAAATCTACCTATTTCCACTCAATAATCATCTTTTGACGTTGAATGTTAACTGCAAGATAGAATTCTTCAAAAAACTATTTTCAGTGCATACCAAAAACACCTGAAGATTTGCTCTGAGGGCCTTATCATACTACTCTTAATGATCATATTAAAATAATTCAATAACAACATTTCTCTGGTTAGAAGCTTATTGAAATTTAATATGATTGATTCTGCTACTCACTTGTTTGCATTTTTCTAATAATGAATATTTCATTGAAATTCATTTTTGTTTATTTTATCATTTTGGATATTTCATTCCAGTTGGTCATTGGAAACCTGCTCCAAACCAGACGGACCAGGGTAGTTTTTGTAACGCCCAGTACTAGTTTCGAAGTCTGTCTGACCCGTGAACAAATGTTGAGCGGGATGGAAATTGAAGATATGATAGTTTCCAACGTCATTTCTAGTCACACTGAATTTATCAAGGAACACCACTACTAGAACCTCCACCCGGATTCTTGGAAAAAACAGTGATGTTTCAAACTTGTAGATAATCATTTATCAGGGTAAACCTAGACGTGAAAAGCGAAGCAGTCGATGAGGTGGGTTGTTGATCTCTTATCTGCAATGTTCCTCATTGCTTGCTTCAAATTGACTTATAGACCACCTTGAACATATCCATACAATCATTTAGATAGGTGTTTTTTAGATGTTATACTAAGACATAGTATGGATGTAAAAGGTATAAGCTTTCTGAATGGAGTTTATTAATTACAGTTACCAATTGGCTATTGATGTTGGAGGGTCCTTTGCATAATGAAAAATGATTGTTTTTTCAATTCTCAATAGTCCACTAACTTATTTGACTGTGGCAACAACTTCCAAATTTATTGAGGGTCAACCTTTTTTATAATTCAAACCTTTTCAACATTAACAATCACAAAAGTGAAAAATTGTAATTGCAAAATTTGTATTCTTATCATAGATCCAAGTTGATTTCAAAATCCATTATGAGATCATTGCAACTCGAACATGATATGGAAACCTTGGATATTTTTTTATGAATAAATGGACTATATATGAAACCATAGGTTTTTAATGAATACTTTGAATCAATCAGTATTGTATGATTTTAACCAAATTTAATTTTTCTAGGTGAATGGGGTTATGAAAATATTTTGTGCTTTTTTGTTCATGATACTAGGCCTAATTAACGGATGCATAATAAGTTTTTATCCATAATGCATAATTCTTAATAGCACTTTTTAAGTGCCAACTTGAAAGATACATGGTACTAAAATCTGTTTTTATCTGAGTTGTTGATTTACCTTTTCATTAAAGTAAAATGTCTTCACATATTTGTAATTTTACAATAATTCTCATTACTGATGTTAACAAATTTTATTTGACGTTCACTGTCAAAAAATTCTTGCCATCAAGAAATCTATCTTTTATCAGTGCATCCTAGATTTCACATAACTACAGTTACATTTGCATTGTTATTCTAGATAAAAAAAATAATTTTTTTTCATTTAATTGAATGTTACTGCATATTTGAACGTCGTTTTTAGTTCTAATCAACTTTTCTCAAAATGTCACAAATAAAGGTAAAATCTTTTGCCAAAACTTTATATTCCTTGAGAAACGGGTATACGACTGAAAAAAAATCTTATGGTTGCATTAAGCAAAAAGAATAACTTTTTTGCTTAAATTGATATTAAAAAAGTTCCGAAAACTTTTTGGATGTCGAGTAGGACGGCAACCGTGCCTTAAGAGGAATTGATGCTTTGGGTATTCTGTGTGTGGAGTTTGATAGAGATGAAATATAGGAAATATGCTAGTGTATGTGGAGTATGTTGTTAAGGGCGAGGAAGCAGTTAAGTCTTTTCGTTAGTAGTGTTTCATGTAGTTTACATAGGCAGCTCAGGAGCTTGATGGGTCTGTAGGAATCAAAGTTCGTGTTGTCTCTATGAGGTTTGGGGATCATTATAGTGTTTGGCATGTTTCCAGGTGATAGGAAAGTATGCGAGTTTAAGGCTGGCGTTCAGGATGTGACTGAGGTAAGGTAGGGAGGTGTCCGGGGGTGGCTGTTGAGTGAGTCCGGTTCAGGTGTGGTATTTCTACCTACTTGGATTGCGTTGAGGATGCCTTCCTCGCTGTTTTGGAGGGGGGCAATTTGAGTCTATGAGAATATGGTCGGAATGTCTGTCAACTTGTGGTTATTCAAGAGATTTTTACTCGTGTGGTGTTAAATCAGGATGTGGCTGAGGTAAGGGAGGGTGGTGTCCTCGAGGTTTTTTAGGGTTTGGCGGTTTATAGACTATTGTTCAGGTGCGGTATTTCTACCGGCGTGTATTGCGTTGAGGATGTCTTCCTAGCTGAATTGTGATGTGAGGGGGCAATTTGGGTTTGTGGGTATTTGACCGGAATGTATGCCAAGGTAGTTCGCTACTTGTGCGTTTTTTCAAGAAATGTAACTTGTTGTTTGGAGTTAAATCACGATGTGGCTGAAGGAAAAGAGGGTGGTGTTCGAGAGGTTTTTAGGGCTTGGCAATTGACTGAGTAAGGTTCTGGTGCGGTATTTCTACAGACGTGGATTGCGTTGGGATGCCTTCCTTGATGAATTGTAATTTGAAAGGACAATTTGAGTTTATGGAAATATGGCTGGAATGTTTGCCTAGGTAGTTCGCTACTTGTTGGGTGTTTTTTAAAGAGATTTCAACTCGTTATTGTGTGATGTTAAATAAGGATGTGGCTAAGGTAAGGCAGGGTGGTGTACGGGAGGTTTTTAAGGGGTTTGGCGGTTGACAGAGTAAGGTTCAGGTGCAGTATTTCTACCAGCTTGGATTGCGTTGAGGATGTCTTCCTAGCTGAATTGTGATATGAGGGGGCAATTTGGGTGTATGGGAATATGACTGGAATGTATGCCTACTTGTTGTGTTTTTTCAAGAGATTTCAACTCTTGTGGTATTAAATCAGAATGTGGCTGAGGTAAGGGAGGCTGGTGTCCTCGAGGTTTTTTAGGGTTTGGCGGTTGACAGAGTAAGGTTCAGGTGCGGTATTTTTACCGGCGTGGATTGCGTTGAGGATATCTTCCTAGCTGAATTGTGATGTGAGGGGGCAATTTGGGTCTATGGGAATATGGCCGGAATGTATGCCAAGGTAGTTCACTACTTGTGTGTTTTTTTAAGAAATGTAACTAGTTGTTGTTTGGAGTTATATCAAGATGTGGCTGAAGGAAGAGAGGGTGGTGTCCGGGAGGTTTTTAGGGCTTGGCGATCGACTGAGTAAGGTTCTGGTGCGGTATTTCTACAGACGTGGATTGAATTGGGATGCCTTCCTCGATGAATTATAATTTAAGAGAACAATTTGGGTTTATGGAAATATGGCTGGAATGTCTGTCTAGGTAGTTCGCTACTTGTGTGTTTTTTCAAGAGATTTCCAACTCAATGGTATATGGTGTTAAATCAGGATGTGGCTGAGGTAAGAGAGGTCCGGAAGGTTTTTTAAGGTTTAGCGGTTGACAGAGTAAGGTTTAGGTGCGGTATTTCTACCGGCGTGGATTGCGTTGAGGATGTCTTCCTCGCTGAATTGTGATTTGAGGGGACAATTTGGGTCTAAGGAAATATTACCGGAATGTATGCCTAGGTAGTTGACTACTTGTGTTTTTTCAAGAGATTTCCAACTCGCATGTATGTGGTGTTAAATCAGGATGTAGCTGAGGTAAGAGAGGGTGGTGTCCGGGAGGTTTTTTAAGGTTTAGCGGTTGACAGAGTAAGGTTCAGGTGCGGTATTTCTACCGGCGTGGATTGCGTTGAGGATGCCTTCCTCGCTGTTTTGGAGGGGGGCAATTTGAGTCTATGAGAATATGGCCGGAATGTCTGTCAACTTGTGGTTTTTCAAGAGATTTTTACTCGTGTGGTGTTAAATCAGGATGTGGCTGAGGTAAGGGAGGGTGGTGTCCTCGAGGTTTTTTAGGGTTTGGCGGTTTACAGACTATTGTTCAGGTGCGGTATTTCTACCGGCGTGTATTGCGTTGAGAATGTCTTCCTAGCTGCAGTGTGATTTGAGGGGTCAATTTGGGTCTAAGGGAATATGACCGGAATGTATGCCTACTACAAG
This sequence comes from Leptinotarsa texana, assembly GCA_015342105.1. Classification (NCBI taxonomy): domain Eukaryota; kingdom Metazoa; phylum Arthropoda; class Insecta; order Coleoptera; family Chrysomelidae; genus Leptinotarsa; species Leptinotarsa texana. The sequence goes on along the minus strand of WOGN01005351.1, from coordinate 4,791 downwards.
AGATTTCAACTTGTTGGTATGTGGATGAGGTAAGAGAGGGTGGTGCCTGGGAGGTTTTTTAGAGATTGATGGTTGACAGAGTAAGGATCAGGTGCGGTATTTCTACCGGCGTGGATTGCTTTGAGGATGTCATCCTAGCTGAATTGTGATGTGAGGGGGCAATTTGGGTCTGTGGGAATATGATCGGAATGTATGCCTAGGTAGTTGACTACTTGTTGTGTTTTTTCAAGAGATTTCAACTTGTTGGTATGTGGTGTTAAATCAGGATGTGGATGAGGTAAGAGAGGGTGGTGTCTGGGAGGTTTTTCAGGGTTTGCCGGTCAACAAAGTAAGGTTCAGGTGCGGTATTTCTGCCGGCGTGTATTGCGTTGAGGATATCTTCCTAGCTGAATGGTGATGTGTGGGGGCAATTTGGATCTACAGGAATATTATCAGAATGTATGCCTAGCTAGTTGACTACTTGTGTTTTTTCAAGAGATTTCAACTCGTTGGTATGTGGTGTTAAATCTCGATGTGGCTGAGGTAAGAGAGTGTGGTGTCTGGGAGGTTTAACGGTTGACAGAGTAAGGTTCAGGTGCGGTATTTCTACCGGCGTGGATTCCGTTGAGGACTTCCTAGCTGATTTTGATTTGAGAGGATAATTTGGGTTCAAGGGAATATGATCGGAATGTATGCCTAGGTAGTTAACTCGTGTGGTGTTAAATCAGAATGTGGCTGAGGTAGGGAAGGGTGGTGTCCGGGAGGTGTTTTAGGGCTTGGCGGTTGACTGAGTAATGTTCAGGTGCGGTATTTCTGTCGGCGTGGATTGCGTTGAGGATGCCTTCCTCGCTGAAATGTGATTTGTGGGGGCAATTTGTATCTATAGGAATATGGCTGGAATGTCTGCCTAGGTAGTTCGCTACTTGTGTGTTTTTTCAAGAGATTTCAACTCGTTATTGTTTGGTGTTGAATCAGGATGTGGCTGAAGGAAGAGAAGGTGGTGTCCAGGAGGTTTTTAGGGCTTGGCGATCAACTGAGTAAGGTTCAGGTGCGGTATTTCTACAGAGGTGGATTGAGTTGGGATGCCTTCCTCGATGAATTTTAATGTGAGGGGACAATTTGGGTTTATGGAAATATGGCTGGAATGTCTGTCTAGGTAGTTCGCTTCTTGTGTGTTTTTCAAGAGATTTCTAACTCAATGGTATGTGGTGTTAAATCAGGATATGGCTGAGGTAAGGGAGGCTGGTGTCCGGGAAGTTTTTTAGGGCTTGGCGGAATATTAAACAGTTTAATCATTCTTTTGAAGATGATCACTTGATGGCTGAAATACGTGTAGAGGTGTTGAAAGTAACGGTTTGGTATTGGAATAGAACGCCAGTAATATTCATATTCTCTATAGTTAACATTTGTTTCGTATGAAGTATACTATGTGGGGTGGAAGTGGAGGTTGATCATATCTTTTAGTTGTTGTTCGTGTAGCCGCGTCGTTAATTAGTCTCTGAATTTTGTCGATTTGTAGGTCAATTTGTAGCTGAAGGTTTTGGGTCGATTAGGTTTTGGAAATGTCGGTGAATTTGTAGTTTTGTAGGGTATGGTTTCCCGGATTTGAAGGGTTCGAATGTTTAGGCCGGCTTCAACGAGTAGAGGAGGATAGTCCGACGTGATTTGTCCCCTGTGTGGGCCTCGTCGTCGACGGCATCTGCTGGATTCTTGGAATAAAGGATGTGGTCTGTTGACTATCGTCGGTCGTTTGGGATGGAACTCATGTCATCGAATTGTGTGTCTTGAGTTAAGATCTCCCAACAGAAATGATTATTATTGTCTGGATTCAGTATTTGTGGGTGGACAGTGGATTTCAGTTTGGAATGTCATTGATGATAATGATGTGGATTAGAGGGTAAGGGGGAATTTATAGTATTTTTACGCGCTTGGCTGGTGCACGTCATGGTGAGATGGTAGATAGTGTTGGTTGGTAATGAGTATGATGGTAATGATACAAACTGATTTTATCCACTTGGCTGTTCTGGGTAAACAGGGTATAAAACCAGACAAAATAGTATCTTCTTACCTTCTTTGACCTTAGTTAAAGATTCAATTATTTACAGTGGTCTTGAAATATTCAACCACCTTCCAGAAACCACGAGGGTCATAAATAGCTAAGAAGTTGAAAGAGTTTCTTTTTGCTTACTACTAATTAATGTAATTTAATTTTAATAACTACGCATTTTTATTTTTCAACGTTTTTATGGTTATATTGTTTTGTCTATATATCCTACTTACGATTTGTGTTTAAATTTTTTTAAAATACTTCATCATTCTTATTAGTCAGTGGGCTATGCTTGAAGACTGGCAGTGAAACAAATCTAAAGAAATGAACTTTAAACGTTCAAGCCAGTATCGAATATACCTACACAACGCCCTTCGTGGTATTAGCAAGGGGAGTATTTGTTTTCTGATAGGCGTCAACCATTCAACCTACTGTGTAGGTATATTCGAGACTGGTTTGAACGTTAAAGTTCATTTCTTTAGATTTGAAATACTTTATCAATGAGAACTTATTCTTCAGACAATAAATTTTATTCTCGATTGAATTTAATTGCTTTCAATGCTTATGAAGTGTGCTTCAAAATTATACATTATCGATAAATTATACCTTTGCATCTTATAAACTGCACAGTATATGTGAAAAACAAGTTATGTTCTCTTATATCAACAAAGACAATCATTAATTTTTAAAAACTTCATATTGGGTTATTTGTAATGGTACTCTGCATAATTTCGATCATTGTCTTTGGAAGCACCCTACCACAGGCTTCTTTTGCGAATTGAAAGATTGATAAATAGAGGGAAGTGTATATCAAGTTTTTTTGCATTTGGAGAAGATATTTTTAACTCAAAATACTTTATGATTACCATGAAATATATTATTCAATTGTTTTTTAGAAATGAATATCAAATACAAAACAAATGTTGGTACAAACTTTTCAAAAATATCCATGAGAATTTTGCAAAAGAAGAGGTTTCAAACTGGCATTACCATACACCACTTTTGTGTAAATTATTATTCGGAAAATTTGTTCCAGTCATAAATATGCTAGGAAAATGATTTCTTGGGGTAATTTTCAAAATATTTAAAACTTCGAACAAATTTTTGGTTATAATTTAGACACTAGTGGTACTAATTTATTTTTAAAGAAATGGGAAACTCAGAACTGATTATTTTGATAGTTTTGTAGAAATGAAATAAGTGAGCTTACCTGATCTATTTACCAAGTATCTTGTTGTTATGTGTCGTCAATGTAGAGACGTTGTTAAATAATAGATGTTACTATATGTATATACTGTTTGTATTCAAATGTATTGACACTTAAACGTAATCTAAAAATTATGGAAATAATGATAAACGTATGTTGTTTCTGTTTTTATATAAATTTTTCAATAAAAAATGTTCTAGAAGTGAATATTGAAGGAAAATTCTTGTTTATTTAAAAACACTTTTATTAGCTTCACTTGTATGTTTGTTTGTAACTAACTCCTTCAGACTCGATTTTGACCAACTTTAAACAGACAGATGTATTTCCAACTTTGTACACTTAAAAAGAATCGGTGACAATACAATAATTTCATAAGTTTATATCATTATCCTGATCAGGATCGCCAGGATTAAATAATTTCCTCACACAGTCTCTGTGTGAGAGTAAGTGAGACAACCATCCTATTTGTGCATCCGTATATATTTTATAATAAAATGTGCCCGAAATAGCCAGCCAAACTGAAAGGTGGAAAATAAATAATAGTTTGAAAAACTAAAAAAACACGTTTCAGTAGCAACACAAACTAAAAAATGAAAAATAATTGCAAACTAATTTAAGATTTCAACATCCATAATGAGTCCTATGGCTTGATGTAACTAATGACTTTTAATAAGTCTGAAATCAGAATAAATCTATTTCCGAAAAAAAATAATTTTGTTGCAAAAAAGCGTGGAGTGCTAAATATCCATTGTTATAAATACTTGGTTAGGAGCAGTTTGCCAGATTGAAGCCATAATAAAATTAAATTTTTTTAGAAATAGATTTATTCTTATTTCAGACTTATTGAGAGTTATTAGTTACATCAAACCATAGGACTTATTATCAATTTTAAAGACAATCTTAAATTAGTTTCGAGTAATTTTTTGGTTTGTGTTGCTATTGAAGAATGTTTTTTAATAATTATTTTTGTCAAACTACAGTTTTTAATCTTCTTGTGTTGCTACTTATAAATTGAAATAATACAAAGTAATGAGATCATAAAAGTACTTCATTAAATTTCAAATGATCAAACTATCATATACATTTATTTGATATTCATGACTATAGTCATGTTGTTGTTATTGAAGTTATTGTCTGTCAATAGATCACATGCAGTTCTTTTTTGATGACGAAGAATAAGCCTTTTTACTTGATTATCATAGCTGAATATTTTTCGATCACTACAAATTCAGGAAGTTATAGAAACGATACAAAAAACGATACAAAATCAAGAAGGCAACCGCACTCGATACCAGACAATGAAGGGGACTCTTTTTTCGAAAATTTGAAGTTAGATATGCATCAAAATCTACTATCCGTTATATTCCCCATCAACTTTAAAACACTGGGCCAGATTCTATGATTGTTTGTTGTATTGTAGTACTTGTAATGTTGTGTTGGATAGTGTTGCCAAGCTTGTGTAATTTTCTCATTACTGTGAAGAGACTAATCAGAGAAATAAATTTCAGAAAACATTTTGATGTGATTTGAAATTTAATGGGTTCATATTGAAAATCTA
>WOGN01005350.1:0-13286 GCA_015342105.1 Leptinotarsa texana | reverse complement strand
TGAGTAATTTTTCACAGAGAAGGTTTTTATGCTATAACTCGGCATCAGATGGCGCTGTAGAACAATTTTTGAAAGCACTGGTCTATAACGGTGCGCACACCTAAGTTTGTTGATTCTGATTCTATCAACACATTGGAACAGCAGCAATACAGCATATACTACTAGTTTAATATACCTTCTGATACATTTTAGTGATGACGGTAAATAATTGTAGATTTTTTATCCAATTTATGTAATCCATGTTTGATTGTGAATGAGTCAGCATCGTGGAACCTGGTGCTATGTGTGCTGCGTGAAACGCAGCACACATAGCACCAGTAACGAAACTTGGGGACAAGGGAGATTACGACCTCGTCCTCGAGTCATGTAAGTACAAAATTACAGACGCGGTTCAACCCGGACAACAGTATATCAAATTACTGACCGCGGAAACCTATCCGAACACATGTATATATATATATATATATATATTGAACAAATGTACTCGTAACACTGGCTGTCCATTATATACAATTGAAAGTATATAGTTTTCTTACACTATATATTCCACTCTCTTTTAAATAATGCTTGAGTGCTCTAGCATTTATTCTTTCTGAACCTAATTTTTATGAGTGAATACAAATACTGGTTAATGAAAACGTTTTCTTTGACAAAGAGAAGTGAGGAAGAATTATATTAAACTTTAATTTTCCTCTTGAAGATGACTACTTGATGATGAAAGGATGAAAACACAAGCACTATAGGAAAATCCTCAGGACGCTATGAGATTGTGACTCACATTGGATTTGAATCGGTGAAATTTAAATCAATATGGGAAAACATTCTCGGGAACTTTATTCCAATTGAGCACAGTTCAAACAGTGAGGTTTGAGGTGTACTGAGTTGAATCTCAAAAGGATGAGCAGCCACAGTCTGTCGCGAGTTTCTGATATGTACCGCTCTTGGTGAAATCGAATGTTCTAAGTCACTTGAACACTCTCCGTGAAAGTATCTATAGAAGAGTAACAAATTGTCAATTTTTTTTCAATATTCACCACTGTTTATTTGATCACATCCTCATCTAGCTAACTCACAAACTCTCTATATAACCAAAGGTATTACTTAGATTGTATACCTGATAATGACGTGAAAACCCAAAACCTTTTGTGAAAATGAAATAATTCCTGGAAATCAGACAGTAGTGTTCTCAATAATTTCATCAAATCTATTGTGTTTCTTGATAGGAACAAATATTTCAAGTTTCCATTTCGAAATATATTTTCTTCCCTTCTCAGATATCTCTCGTCAATCCTGACTTGAATCAACAATACTTTAATTCAAACGGTAATTCAGAAAGAGAATATGATGACTTCCACTTCTATCAGTTTTCAAATAAATCCTTGCATATCGTTCCATCGCAGTGGAGCCCAACAACAATCCTTCAAAAAAGCGAAATGTGCATCCTTCACCTGCGGCATTTTTTTTAACAAATCACGCATAACTGTGACAAACTACAGCCGTCTCGTTTTCTCGTCACACGTATATCCTGCCGTAACATATGTTGCCATCAAAAAACTCTTATTTCAGCAAAATATATGAAACATTCATGTGGCCGACGGAATTCTTCAAAAACGTGAGAATGTCGCAATATGATACACAAAGTAGATACTAATAGGTATTTACCACGGAAACGTGCGTCATAAATGGTTTTCCTAACAAATATAAATTGAGAAAGTTCCGCAAGAACGAAAATAACGACTTGGCGAGTTTTCTGTAATAATTATTTCAAAACTGCGAAGTGTAATGAAGATTTGCACGAACAGGGAGTTGTGCGCTTTGTACTTTGTTAATTACATGCTGTGAGCATTGCAGAAATTCATGGTGTGGATACAACTCAACTGCAGTTCAGATATGTCAAATGTCTTTTTCCTTCTATTCACCTTTCAAATATTCTAGTAAAGTTCCAGTGCTATAGATTTGGATTGCCATTTCTGATGATGTGACGTTTTTCAAGCAATATTTCCGAAAAGATACCGAGCTCAACGACATTGACCAAATACTTTCTTCGAATATCCCAACTCACAATTTTTTCCTTCATTGTTTTCGGATTTTGCAACTATAAAACATTGTGTATCCTGAAGATCTACACTAGAGCCCTTTGCTTTCTATAATATAGTGGCATCTATAGTAGTATTGCTAGCAGAGCAAACATATATTCATTCTTATTCTTTATGCCTCCAACTGTCAATTACGAACTGCCTTATAAGGTACTGTTCCCGAGTAAAGAGGACTGGATTCTTCGGGAGAAAGAAATATTAAACGCAGGCTCTGGTGCAGGCCATACTGTCCTGAAAGCCAATGAGGCTGCTGAATCCTTTCAACAGAAGGGTGCTGCAAGAAGCTTCATCGGACCAGAAGTTGTCATTGGCATCGCTTTAGCCTTTGCCAAACAAAGACTGTACACCTGGATTGCTGAAAGATTCATAAATTTCTGGCAAAAATTTCCAGGATTGGCTCACTTCAAGGTAATTGATCACCTTTCGAAGCTTGATACCGAGCAGTTATTGAACTACAGAGGAAATGAACTACGATGTCAAACAGGCCTTCTTACAGGTCACTGTCAATTGAATCTTCATATGCAGAGACTCGGACCGTCGGAAGAGCGTGTGTGTCGCCTCTGATTGGAAAATGATGAAGCAACAGAGCACATATTTTGTACCTGTCCCGCTAGCGACCCAATCAGGTTTTCAAAGTTTGGCAGAACCGTACTCTTACCATCTGACCTGAAAGACCACTCACCATACGAATAACTTTAGACCTAACGTAACCTAACCTACAATCCATATTTTAGAATATATTCAAAGTTTTTATGAAATTGACACAAATGCCGTTTTAGGTATTCAATATAGAAAAACTTTGTCTCTTACACTAAATAATTCGGATGAATCGCTCAGAAGTTATCATAATAAGAATAACGTAACGCAGTGAGGCATTACGCGTCGCATCTACTGTGAGACGACGGCGGACGATTCGTGGGGGTGAAGGGGCGGACTAAGCAATGAAGCGCCATCGCCGAGACCGCCACCTGAACGTGGGCAGAAGCATGAAGGCAGACGATGTTGACAATTGTGTTAGTTTTGCGAGTTTCATTCTAGAAATCAGAATTTGATTTTCAAAGCTATTCATTACCCAGTGCAGTTGGCATATTTTTAAAGTAAAAATATATACCACTAACTGTTGCTCATCCTTATATCAACGTAGAGCCGAAGTTACTGAATCTAGAATCTTGATATATGCAGGTAAGTTCTTTGTACAGCCTGAATCAAATCGGGAAAGGAATTATAACCCCAAGGGGGAAAAAAAGCGGTTCAAAAATTTAACTGAATTACGTCAAATTTGAAGGTAAATACCAGAAGTTTTGGGTTGATAAAAATATTGTAACTATTTGTCTCAAATAGTCTGTCACTAAACCAAATTCTACGCGGCACAATGTGATGTGAATCATTCTGTAACATCCATGATAACAATTGAGAAATTCCTACAATTTTTTTGCAAAATCAATTACTCAAAAATACAAATTAGATACACTTATTGCAGCTTAGTTATCGAATTACCCCACCATACAATTTTCAGACCACCAGTCTTACGATAGATTCATTAACCTAACCGATAAGCAGTTTTCTGAAACAGAAATTCTCTTGAAACTAATTAATACAATTCATTGTACGATTTTCGCTATACTTCTATAGTGATAATCGTGAATAAATTGTATTGATTAGTTTTTATATGGATTTCCATCAAGAATCAGCCAGTTCTATTCAATTATTAAAGAAATCCAATTCACTGACGAAAGATCTGAACATAACAAAGAAAATTCTACCACAACGAAAAACCCAGAAATCTTAGGTAGAAAAACCGAAATTGCACTCGTATCATGAAAAACAGTCTATACTTCATATCACAATCTCGAATAGAAAAAACTGAAATCAATCATCCCGAAAATTCACACCAACCACATCACATTCACAAAATCAAACAGAGGGTACACAGTTATCGCTATTTACAATGGTATTTTTATAAACCAAACACTCGAGTTCATGTAAACGAGAACTGCGGTGATTTTGTCAAAAAAAACAACAAATTTCAAACCATGGTAAAAAACATTCAACAAGCTACTTCCTTTCCTCATCAAAACTGAACCCATTTACGGATACGTCATGTCCAGTCCACAACTATATACATTTAGAAAACTTTGTAAACAACATCATCCCATTAGTCCAGTATTGTCTTCCTTCGTATTGAATTTTCAAGTCCCTGATAAATTACATCAAAATGTCCTGGAAAAATTCCAGCAACCCTATAAAAGTATTCAGATACACAAGATGGTAGTCAGAACTACTGAAAGGGCGGAATATAGAGGATATTAATGAAAATTAATTCAAACTTGACAGAATTGACGTGTATTCACTTCTTTTTGGGGCCAAAATGCATGACTACACAACTATACGAAACAGATATCTAACTTCAAATATTGCTATATATATTTGGCGACGATTATGTATATTAGCTCCAATAATGACGTGAATATATGTCGAAACGTCGGCAATTTCTAAAGTTATGGATTCACCATCATTGATATCCTACTTATCTCAAAAATACTTGAGGAAGACGTGAAACACATATGATAGAAAAAACTTCTTCGAACTTTGATTCTTGAAATGGAAATCAAAAACTTCACCATCTTTGTAGATATTCCAGTACTTTTCAGAAGATAATGAAAAAATTGATTTTTGGAATTGAGTCACCTGTCTCAAAATCATGAAATGCCTGGGACTGAACCGCTCAGGTCACAAAGATAATAAACCAAAGAACACTCATCGAATGTCGATGCTCAAAATGGGTTTCAAAAGAAAACAATTTAGAATATGTCCGAAGAACCTGTGAAGCGGTATCTTGTGGAACTTGCTTCAATTTTTTTCATAAGGATATGTACATAAATACATGAACGATAACTATAAACTAAAGAAATATTGTCGAGAAACAAAAGTCAATGACAAAATGTAGTTTTGGCGAAAAAATTGTTGAACCGTAATTTTCATAATAACCTACTGGCATTATATTTGGTGAAATGATGTTCTTTTGAATTCAACTAATAACTCAATGCCATTTCATGTCTTCCGTATTTCAATTTCTTGCCATTTTTTCATTCCTCACATATTTACTCACATTAGACTATTTCAAAACAGTAAGAGAACGGTTTTCTTCCTTATCAAGATGCTGCCTCGAAGGAAGAATCAAATGAGCTGTTTTAAAACGTTTCTCTATGAAACTGCGGTAATCTATAGCATATTGAAAGTTCTTCTTTGATGGATACGTCTACGGAACAGTTTCATCAAAGACCACTGACGAGGCGGTGATAAATAAAGTAATTCACTTTACTGTCTGATCTCATTGAGTTTTATCACTCTAGTTATTACTTAATCACAATCTTCTTCGGGCATTTCATTCACCCCCATAAAACGCGGGAGGCCTTGGATAAGTTTCTCTCTATTTTCATTCGATGTCACTAGTCAATCTTAACAACAGCCTGCAATCGATATTCGAACACCTGAGATTCAGACAAAGGTTTGAGTTTAGATGGTTCAGTTGAAGAAAATTATTCTACTTTGGTAAGAAGATTTTGGAAAAGAACTACTATGGAAGTGGGAAAAATTATATTAAAATCAGACGTAATTTCGCATATATTTTTCAAAAAAACAGAAAAGACGAATTTTGTTGAATACTTGTAAGATATCTCTGAAAATCAAATCATGTCTGATTAAGTGGGTACACAGGAAAAGACCTTCGATGTTGGAATTCAAGTTGATAAACAGGTTTTCCGGAGATCAAAAGCTGAACAGACCGTAAATATTATATGCCACTGAAAAAAAAATCATTCTGAAGAACTAGAAAATACAGAAACTATTGAAAAAAAATACTGAGTTCCCCCGAGGACAATGAAAGTTTGAGTACATCAGACATGACTTCTGTTGATACATCATCAGATTCTACTTTGTCTGGAATATTAGGCAGTTGAAAACTGGAATTCGAAAAACAATATTGAGCAAAGATCTATTTACGTCATAGAGAAAAATCCGAAATTATGTCTTGGAATCCCAAGGTACTCTTTTTTTAGAACTTTGGCTCAAAAATGCCAGTCACCCAGAATTGATATATACACTACTGAAGAAAATTTAATTCAATCGACGATAGCAGCGACTCATAATCTCCAACTACAGTCCCGGTTGCCACCGCTCGAAGCTCGTTTGCCTGGTGTGACGTCAAGATGTACCGCGGGCGATCTCACGGATAATTTTGTGGTATACTTGGGAGATGATTTAATTTTTTAATATATAATTTTCAATAAAAAACCAAATTAGCCTGAATCAGCCCATTGAGCAATTGACAGCAGAATATGGATTCGGCTTCAATAAATTTAGCAGCACTCACAACTATCGATGTCTCTTCTGCCATGGCTGTCAAACATTCGAGCGTTGTAACTGAATCAAAACATAAAACATCAGGAAATTTTGTGAGATTTCACTATATGATTCAGCAGGAATAAGTGACATCCAAACATTTGAAAATGGTCCATGTCATGCAAACTATGAATAGAATATACGATTTCAATAACAAGCAGATGACTGAATCACAGTTTTTACAAGGTTTGGACGAAAAGTTTTCTGATGTCCCTTATTTCACCAAAGTCAGTTGACTCAGTCGAAGAGTAGTTTTTGAAAGATTTTTTGCATTACGTAATGTTATTTAAGCTTTCATGTGGAAGAAGGACAAGCCAATTGATTGTGGGTGGGTTGATTGTGTCTTTCTGGCAGCTGATTAACGGAAAAACAGATTTTAAACAGATTTTTAAACAGATATGAATAAAAACTTAACTCATCTGAATATAAAATTACAGGGTGAAAATTTGATTGTCACTCAAATGTATTCATGTATTCAATCCTTTGAAACAGAGTTTAGGCTTTGGAAAAATCAGATGAAAAACCAAACGTCAGACGATTTTTTTCATTTGGAATCATTTGGCAAAGTGAACGGATTTCAACAATCGTTTTGAAGATATCCACGAAATTTTGAATCTTCAATCGGATAGAATTCTGAAACAATTCAGAGAGGTTAGTTGTTACATTTCTCACACAACATTTCAAGAGGTTGGATAACTACCCGAAATTAAAGAAGCACGCATTCTGTGCATGTTTGGTAGTATATCTGCGCGGATTTTTTTCGTCATGGTAATAAACAAGACCAAACATCGCAAGAAACCCACGAATTAACATCTTCAATCAATTTCCAAAATAATTACAACGAATATGATACCTGACTTGTACATTTTTTCATATGAATTTGGCTCCTTACACATTCTAAATTGAATATATGGCCCTCTGTTCCAAACTTTCGTGATTCTGAACAACATGAAGACATAAAAATCAAAAGAGAAGCTGTTTCTCGTGAGAAATTTCGGAGATTTCCTGCTTTGTATATCCATTGACGCGACTAAGTATATCTTCCAGGTATGAACAATCCTGTAACACTACGATCGTAATAAAGCTTATTTCGAAACACATTTCGACTGAGAGAAGAGTATTTTGTGTTGTGCTTATTGTGCAACCGACGTGATCTACACAATATTTCCTGCTGCAATGGATGCATATCTTGTTAATTTAAGCTACAAAATAAACATTCCGATGCGAGCAACAATAACACGGGTTGTTGTGTAGGCGAAGCTTTGTGTAGGGTTTGACAATTTGATTTTCTATCGAAGAGAGGTAGTGTACGGTTACCTGTCGACATTGGTGAGATTGAAATATTGTAGTTCTGAGTTTTCCTTGTTGGATGGATTCCTGTATACTGATGAATTCGCCAGTAATTCGAGTCGAACTTTTTTATGCGGAACTCGGAAATGAAAACAATTGAAATACGTTCGACTCAGAACTGACGTAAATCATCATCAGGACACTTTGATTATGTTAGTTTCCAGAATCTCATCAATCCTCTTGTTTCTCCTAAAGTCATACTCAATATATTGGTAGATATACTCGTTACTCATCTACAAACTTTTGCAATTTTTTTTATTGTATTCAGTATACACGAAAAATTGACAATTAATCTGTATCTGATGAATGCGATATTTTCGTGGGTGAAAAGTGTAACCAAACACTAAATAATTTAATTTCATGATGCACTTCTAATTATCTGTATTCCAATTCTGGAGAAACCTTTTCTTTTCGATTTCACCTTCGACAAAAAACTTTTTCTGACTTCAAAATGAATGCCAACAACAGCGTACGCCCTAATGCCTGTAAACGTAAATTTTTGAGCTGACATTAGACCTCTCTCTGGACTGCTGAGGACATTGTAACCAACTCACCCCAAAATAATTATCTGTTACATAATTGACGTGACATCACAAAATGATTTCAACCAGTGAACAAATATTGAATCATTACCACGCCCATGTAGAATCACATACAGCTTTTGTCTATGGGGCGTTTCTTCACCAGCGATAAGTGTTTTTGTCTCACAAAAAAAACTCTCAATCTGGGCTGGAGTTGACCCCAAAGTATCATGCTGAGACCTATTCAAGCGATACGAAATATTAACTCTTGTGGATATATTCGTAATTGAAATGTGAGTTCATGTTTACACTAATCGACTGAAGTTTGGACGATCTAGCTCCTACTATAGTATTGACACCAGAAATCGTCAAACCCGTCTCATTTGGGATTGAAAATGTTTAACAAATTACCTCTTTATAGAGATTGATAGAATCCATGTTCCCATACGTAATTTGGAAATGTTTCTATATCGTAGCAGAATTTCTTAATGTGACTATGTGATTCTTTTTGTACATACTTACCTGTCTATTCAAATACATGTTTGATTTTTGGAAAATGAATGTTATATGGTATATACCAAATAACTAATGAAAAAATATCTGCATTGAATAGTTCTATATATGAGTTTCACATGAAAAATTATTAAAGAATTATCACAAAGTGTGTTCATTCTTGTCTCGTTTTGTTTCGTCGGTTGCAACAGTGTATTACGTCAGTAGTGTTACTATTAATACCGATGAAGCTACGGATTAACCAAAACGCATCTTGAATAAAAAGAAAATATGGAAATTTTTCTCTCACCATCATGGATACGAGTTATCTATTCTCTCAATAGAATTTGAGCCTCACTTTTGAGTTGCCAGTTCTAATAATACAGACATACACCTGACGGTCTATCTTAAAATCTGAATATTTTTCGCATCTCATTACCTTTTTTGGCGAATGTGATACGGTCCTTCGCCATAGTCCATTATGAAATCTGGACTCTATTCATATTTGATAACTAACTGATTTTTGGCGGATGTGTTCTTCTAAGTACCCGAAAGAAGCACTGATCCTAAACCAGAACTGCACCATTATTTGACACTCAAGCAACTGAGAGTATTCAGGAGATAGGATAGTACCAATTATAAATGAAGTACTTTAACTAGTATCAGTCTACTTCATACCCTAGGAAGATTGCAGAACTTTAACACTTTCATTGCAACATTCAAAACTGTTACTTTCGATTAAAAGTATTTTTGGTTTAGGTGGGGTATAGGTAGGGGTATATAAAGCAAGATCCGTCGTTGCTCCCGTATTGAGATACTACTAATGGAAAATGAAAAGTGACTTGAAACGAATCTTTTTGAAACAATTACAGAGTGACTGAAATTTTGAAAAACTGGAATTACATAAATGTTTTGAACCAATAGCCAAAATTCTTGGAGTTTTCTTGGAGTGTCAGAATATTGTGTAAAACTTAAAATCAAGTACCTACACAGATATCACATGCAGTCGGGACCATTAGAAATACTTTCTTTATCAACTAACACCAAATAATAGCAATTATAAAGTTCAAATGCAATTTAATTCAACTGAGAGAAAATTATAATTCTAAATCTACCCTACTATCTGAAAAAATAGGCAGAATATAAACAATATCAACATTGTTAGGTCATTCCATTTCATTCTACGCTCTGAATCACATTTTGTTATCAACATAACTGACAGTTGACGCTAGTTTTCCAAATAAATTTTATAATACGTCTTGAAGTGAGCAAAAACTCATCATATATACTCTAAATATATCCAATGGAGTCTCACAAGTATTTATATCGTGATCCTGACTATTTTCTTCCATACATTTGATTTTTAACTGAAATACTTCATTGTAAGATACATTTCCATTCTAATGATTATTTCTCTCCTCAAATCATCGGTATCAAATTGGATAATATTATTAAAGATATGCTACTCTTTCCAATCAGATCAAGTGAATTTAATTTTTTCCAAGGACAGAATATAAGCACTGCAAAAAATCCTTAAGGCGCTCTAAGATCGGTGCATGTGCCAAAGTAGTGAATCGGTGGAAGTTGAATTCATTTGGAAAACGTTCTCAGAAAGATCATTCCACATAAACGCAGTTCTCCAGATGAAAGGTGTACCGAGTTGAACTTTATAACGATGAGCAGCCACAGTCCATTGCATATTTCTGATATAATGACTTTCCCTAACAAATATTTGAGGTGATTCTTTGAATTTATATATTTCGTCTACTTATAAACCGATTAAAGTGAATGAAACAGCAAATATTAATTGAAGAGCATCACAATACAATGGAAAAAATATAGAAATCATTGTTGTGGATTCTATTGCGTTAATGAAGAAAGTAAAAATATTTTTCGTGAAGAATCTTTTCATATACAGTCAGCGATCAGTTACACTTCCATTATATGTATGTATTGATGATTTTCAAATAGTCCTGTAACCTGAACATAATCCAAAATGATAAATAAATATTTCTATCTACGTAGAATATTTTGTAGAAACTAACAAGTATTTCTCACCAACTTTCAATTTTGAACAACTTAAGACTGTGTTCCAAAATAAATATTTTTTTAAGTTTCAACAGTCGTCCATATCAAATATTTTTAATTTTTTTTGCACCGTGTGAGAGTAAAAATACGGAAAATAGGGTGTGAAAAAATACTATAGAAATTCATAACAATTGTTTGATAGAATATATTATCGAACCCAGTTGAACTTTTTTAATGAATCTCTTCAAATTTAAATCAAAAAAGTTATACGACAAATATTTATTCATTATTTCAAAATTCCCTCTGGCTACAGAAACCCGAACCTTTATAATTAATACTTCATAACACTCATGGGGTTGATGAATCCCTTGCGACAGTACTTCATGAATATTGAACATGTATTCTAATTGAATTTATCTGGAGCTATTCATAACGAAGATCCTTCTCCATCTAAAAGTGAAGCGATATTAGCTATACAAACTCAACGAGTGTGCATCAGAAGATTCGTAATTTCATGTAGTTCCGTTGAATTTAATTATCATTTTTCCATTGATGTGATTGCTGAATGGAAAGGTGTTAATTTTCCATCAATATACTCGTAATACGCAGAGGCTGCTACTTCTTTAAACTAGAAGTTTGTACAGTAAATCTCAACTTTGTATTGATGGTTGAAGGATACATATAGTGCATCAAATCTGTCATTTGTTATGTGGTCAGAGCACATGTTTGGTGATCGTTTCTATCCATATTTCGTCATTTTTGTTTTGCCTCCCTTCGAATTCTGGAAAATCTTCATATTCAGTTGTTATTTTGGAAAGCAATTTTTCATATTCGAACATTTATGTATTTTTTGAATATCTAATAAGGTTGTTCATTAACATATTCTATAGAAATTCTCCTATGCTCCATTTTTCTACTTGATGATTCACTGTCAGATTAGTAAATTTGGAAAATAACTGAACAGAAAGGTTCTCTATAATTTACACGTTTATTGAGAACGACTTCTTCCCAAACTGTAGAAAGAGTATCTAATTTCATGATTCTATATTCTGATTAGTAGATAAATGACCACATTTTTCGATTGAGTTTGAAGATATGAAAAATGCTAGTTGATATTCATTAATTGATTGATGACATAACAGGTTATTTCATTTTTGTTAGATTTGATGTGGATATTTGAAAAACCAAAAACTGTGATTTCCACTAAACAGAATCATTTCAATTTTCGAATCTATAAAACTGAATAGATGGAGTATTGTACTTCCATGTAATTCCATGTACTTCCATGTAATGTAACATTCAGATAGAACAAACAGGGAGATGACTCCGCTGATGTTTGTGTATATATTTTCTGTTATGAATATACATTTTACTTCTCTCTCTTCTTTTCTGAAAATGAAATAAAATACTTAGGAATAATTCTAGACACCAATTTGTAATGGGATCTCTATATTAAATATACCATCAATAAATTGAGGACCATTTTATTCAAATTTAGGAAACTTGAAGAACTCCTTTCTCTAAAATATCTCAGAACTTGATACTACTTGCTTGTGGAAAGTGATATCCCCTATGGAATAGTAGTTTGGAAAGGAGCATCAAATAGTCATATTTCTCAAATTGAAATAATGCAGAGGCGTTTTCTCAAATCAATTAAAAATGGTAGGTATCCCTCTGATGAATTATACCTCACATCAGTACCACACCTGCCAAAGAGATCAGTATACTATACCCCCAATGGTCAGAGTCGTTAAACAAAAATCATTTACTTACTTTGCGCCTAAACTCTACAACCGAATTCCTGAAAGTATAAAATCTATCTCAAATATTAATCGCTGCAAAAAAGACTTGAATTTCTACGTCTATTTGAGTAGATGGAAAAACCAGATGTACCTTTGCTATATTGTCCACCTACAATTCTGTAATACATATATGTTCATATATGTATGGTTATATGTGTATATATGGAAACTATCATTTTGTTAATATATATCACAACCATTTTCAACAACATCCATATCGATTTCACTATGTTTTTATATATTATTACTAGTACGCCTATTTTACAATTGTGATTTTTTACTTAATTGTCAATTTTATTTTATGTTTGTATGATTTTATATTTAAATAATATTATATGTCAAAAATGAAAACTTTTTATATTTATAATGATAATGTCTGATGTGTTTTCAATTCCATATATTAAGTAGTTTATTTTCATATGCGAATCTCTTTCATATATAATTCATTCTCATACTTGAATATTTATCATATTCTCATTTTTTCCCTTTGGATCTTCTTTTCACCACATACAAGCAACATCTGATGCTTCTGTACTTACAATGTTTATTCAACTGTATGTATTCCTTTAGTTATATCTTTTTGTGATTTGAATCTG
>WOGN01005349.1:0-13286 GCA_015342105.1 Leptinotarsa texana | reverse complement strand
AATATTTATATCAATTTTGAATAAAAGCCAAACGGCGGTTTGATAGTGATTAGTTTGTATATTCGCAGTTTAGGAATGTTATTTATTTCAAGGATATATTATGTGTGACTAAGGTAAGGCTGTGAGGGGTGGAGAAGGCCTTTCAGGAAAGACTTGTCAAAAAGTATATTTTTTGGCAAGTCTTTGTCCTCTCATTAGAAAGGCCGAAGATTTATAATAATCTTGAATAAATGCAAAACCATGATATTATAATGATTGGCTTTCAGATTAGAAGTTCTGTTCGTTTTTTTTATGATGAATTTATATTATATGTGATATATGTGGGAAAATAGTAACGCGCCATGGCCAGAAGTGGCTTCTTTCTACTATTGTTTTTTCATAATTGTCTATATGTTTCCATTGCTAAATGTTCTGCAGAGCATATAAAAAACAAAATTATATTTTAAAAAAAGGCAGTCAACTTTCCTGTATTTCTGTGCGATAATTTCAGAGTGGTAGTTGTCTACTATTGTTATTTCACTGTTCTCAATATATTTCCGTTAGTGAATCTTGTGCAGAGTATAAAAGAAACTGAATTATATGTGACAGAGCTATCAAATTTATTAATTTTTTCTACTCTGTAAATTAATTTGTCAAGCAATTACTTCAGAGTAATTATATTCTACAATTGCAATTTCATTATTCTGTGCATATTTCTCCTGCTAAATTGTATGAAGAGTATTTAAAAAACTGAATTAAATATGACAAGCAGTAAATTTTATTGATTCTTTCCACCCTGTTTTGTTGCTTTCTACTATTGTTATTTCATAACTACTTATATATTTTGAATAATTTTCTGCAGGGCACATAAAAAACTGAGTTATATGTGACACAGCAGTCAACTTTAATAATTTTTTCCATCCTGAAAACTTATACTGAAATCTATTATTTTAGAGTAGTTACCTTTAACTATTCTTATTTCATAAATCTCTATATATTTTCCATTACAAAATTTTGTGCGGAATATATAAAAAACTCAATTATATGTGACAAAGCAGTCAACTTCATCAATTTTTCCATCTTGTATACTGATTTTACAATTGAGTATGGAAGATATGGAAGAAATCAGTCAACATATAGTAACCGTTATCACTGACAACCAATTTTGTTTTTTTCGTTTCACGTGTTCATTTTGATCGAGGAATATATAAAAAGCTATCTGTGAAATTTCACAAGTTTATATGACATAAAAAGTATTGATTTTACTACGTACGCTACTGAACGTTCGGGAGTATTCGGAAATTTTGGCAGTTAACATTACCAGCCAACCTCACACTACTAAAAGGTGAACCTAACTTTACCAATAACTAATGATTTGTTAGTTTTAGGCAATTGTAAGGTAATTGTAGATGTATAATTTATATGAAAGAAAATGAAATCAGAAAAAAAAATTGCGGACATTAGAAATTACATAAAAAATGCAATTATAAATAATAAGAATTTTAATGGCCACAAAGAAGAAAGGTGTCAAGTTTTTGAATTGTTACTGAGGGTTGTTCAGAATGGAGAATCAAATTCTGCCTTATTAATAGGGCCAAGAGGTTCAGGAAAAACAACTGTGAGTCCTAATCAACAAATGTATACACAAAAACATGAAAACAACTATTTTGTAGTTACTAAAAGATGTACTATCAGAACTGCAAAATGATGATGAATTTTCAAGGAATTCTATCACAGTCAAACTGCATGGTTTAGTACATACTGACGACCGCCTAGCTTTGAGAAGTATCACCTCTCAGATGAATTTGGAAAATGTGGTAGATGGAAAAGTATTTGGTAGCTTTGCTGAAAACATGGCTTTTTTATTGGCTTGTCTTCGAACTGGTCAAAAACACACATCAAAAAGTGTCATTTTTATTCTAGAAGAATTTGACTTGTTTTGTTCTCACCACAATCAAACTCTTCTTTATAATTTATTTGATGTTTCACAGTCTGCACAAGCTCCTATATGTGTATTAGGTAAGTGAATTGATTAGAAAGGAATTTTTTATTGCCAGAATTTTCCAGGTATTACTTGCCGTTTGGATGTTATAGAGTTGTTAGAGAAACGTGTTAAATCTAGATTTTCTCATAGACAAATATTCCTTTTTCCTGGAATTGAGAATGAAGAACAATCTGATTTAGAACACATGCTCAGTAAATTAGAACAATATTTGCTTATACCTGAGAAATCAGATGTAAAAATAAGTATGGCTGTAAAAAAGCAGTGGAATGCTGACATCAAATCTCTCCTGAACGATAAGAAGTTCAAAAGTTTGATGCAGAGGCTATCAGAAATAGATATAAGCGAAAGAACACTAAGACACATTCTGGTAACTTTTTATAGTTAGTTACAAACTAATATTTTTTTTTACTTAAAATGTTCTACTACGATTTTATGCAAAAAATATGGTTATTCGTCCTTTGAAATTCAACTACCCAAATATCTTCTGTGGTTTTATGATATTAAGTAGTTATATGAAATTGGTTGGTTGTAATTCATAATTTCTGGATGTTTTTGTGACACAATTATAATATTTATGTATGTACTGGTGGAGAGAGGGTCAAGGTAAATCACTCATATGTTAATTTAAACATACGTTTAAATTTTTCCTGACTTTTTGTTTTTTTAATAAACCATATTAAAAAGTGCTTAGGTCCTATCGATTCTAGTCAGAAATAAATTTACTTTGCACATTGGATAACTGCATCAAGTGTTCTGCTGGAAATTGGGACTCATTAAGTCAAGAAGGTAGCAAAGACTAATCTTATTTAATTAGGCATCATTTTGAATGAAATTTCACTTTCTGAGGACTTGTCACTATATTATTACATCTTTTAAAGTAGGGTTTAGTCAGGTTTTATTATGCCAATCTATGTTAGGCATTAATATTAATTTTAGTAACATCGGTTGTTAGTAATCCTTCATTAACTGAACACTGAACAGTTTACAAAACTGTGTGTTTAACTATGCAATAGCTTTCTCAGGCATGTTCATTCTGTATGAACACATGTTGCCGTTTTGTGAACTGTTCAGTGAGAATCTCACAAAGTGTTACTTCTTTAAGATACCAAGTAAATATGGTCAATGTCATATTAACTTTCAGATAAACATCATCTTTCGTCTGGATGAGGATAAGTTATCTTTAAAGATGTTCCAAGATCAAATGGATATGTTGGAAAAAGATGACATGATTCAAATACTACAAGATTTGAATGTTGTGGAGTTATGCCTTGTAATTGCTATGAAACACCATGATGAGATATATGAAAATCAACCCATGAATTTTGAAATGATTTTAACACGCTACATCAAGTTTGCAAACGCTAATTCAAGTATCCAATCTATGCCCAGACCAGTGATAATGAAAGCTTTTGAACATATTCAAGTAAGCATCCATTATTGTTGAAGATGAACAACATTGTTAATAACTCCGTGATAGAATTAGTACTATAAAAAAACCATAAATTTTTGAATTAATTAAAAAAAAAATCGTACATCAGCTTTAAAGGTATAGTAAAGTTACATATTAATGATAAAAATAATCAAATTTTATTATAAAATCACCAAAGAACATAGAAATGTCAAAATATGTGGTGTCATCTAATGATAGTTTTATTAAAAATTC
Organism: Leptinotarsa texana; assembly: GCA_015342105.1. Classification (NCBI taxonomy): domain Eukaryota; kingdom Metazoa; phylum Arthropoda; class Insecta; order Coleoptera; family Chrysomelidae; genus Leptinotarsa; species Leptinotarsa texana. The sequence goes on along the minus strand of WOGN01005349.1, from coordinate 9,639 downwards.
TTCTCCGCTGAAATATTAAATTTTGTATTCATTTGATTCTTAAATGTGAAAAAAAAGAATATGCATTTTGAAATGAATGACGATTACAAATGTTTTATGCATATTTTTCAGAATCTTGAGTTAATTTCCATGATAAGTGGTAGTGGGACTAAAATGCAGAAAGAATATCAGTTTTTTAAATTACTAGTAACCCCGCACCAGATCTCTGAGGCTGTGAAAAAATCTTCTGGATTGCCAACAGAAGTTATTCAATGGGCAAATAGTTCTCTAGCTTGAATGGAAACTGGTAAACAATTTTATTTTATATTTATTATTTCAATAAAATATGTAGGAATGAAAAGATTTTTTTTTACCTTCTACTGCTACTATAAAACATTCATTTTATATCCTGGGAGCCAGTAACAGATTTTTAAGTCATTTATTCCCTACTGTTACCTCCAGGAATGTTTCACGCCATGTATAGATGAAAAAAAATCAGCTGGCTCTCAGGTGGTGGATTACACTTCAGCTACTTTTAAGAACATATCTGAAAATATTTCTAGTGATTTTTTTCTTGAAACTTTCCAGATGATCAGCTGGAGAAAAAGTCATCACCCGAGTCAGTGAAAGACATTGCCCTACTCCACCCATGATTCCGCAGCTGATATTCATACTTCACAACACAATTATATGACACATTCCTGAAATATTTGCTGGGAAAAAATTGGTTGCAAAAATATGTCACCAATGGGTATTTGAATTATGTACTTATAAACCACATTCAGCCAGAAATTAAATATTCTCAAAATTATACTTTTTGATACTTTATGTTGAAATGATTGATCATTTTCTAATAGGTCAAGTATTAATGTAGAAAAAAATATTAATATCTGGTGGTTTTCAGAGAGTTTGTGATTGTTCATTCTTGATAAATTGTTTGTTGAATAACTTGAAGTATCAACAACACTTCATCCAGAAAAATATTTGTTAGTAGAGTATTTTCCAAATCAAGATGGTGATATGCAGCTTTCAGATTTCTCACATCTGCATTTCCATTAAAATAGTAAGTGATCTTGATGGTGCCGTTGTGGCTTTGAATTCGGTTTATGGTTGAAATTGGAACGAGCAATTTTTTCTTCAAGCAAAATATATTTTTGTGTAGTTACTTCTGTAACAATATCAGTGTCCTCAAAATAATATAAAATTTCATCACTGGGAGAGAAAATTTTATTTTGAAATGAAATTTCAATTCATTGAAAATATAACTTGCAAGCAAATTCAGAATGCGGAAATAGTTTGGGAATTATCTTTGTGCTGTTCCTACAATGCAATACGAAGATTTCCCACGTCCCACCATTTTTAAGTGATCTGTAACCAATCCATAAGCAAACACTTTTAATTTTATGGTGGAGTCACTTATTGGAGACCACACTGCGCTGATGAGGCCAATAGCCAGTGTCTGTGGTTTGCCTTTTTTTTGAGTGTTATGTCCGCGGGATTTCCTATTTTTGATTCAGATCAAACACACTGGTTATTATCTGAGAGTATTAATTTTCAGGACTCGGAGGTCACACAGGTAGCTATAGTAGCTTCACTTTTAGTAACCAGGTGCTATTCAATTAAGCTCTGGCCATAGTGGAGTAACTTTTGTTTATGATTCCTTGATTTGTAAGAAAATTTGAAAATTCTGAGCCATTGATTGGGGGGCCATTGTCAGATTTTGTGGTTGTTGGAAATCCCTATGTTACAAAGATGGTTTTGAATTTACCATTTCTACGATTAGGTATCAAGAAAATTCATCAACAACAATGAAAGGATACTCGTTTTGTCGAAAGGTCCTGCTATGTCAACATAAATGCTCTGGAATGTATAGTCTGGTAAATGTAGTTATGATTGGGTCTCTGTTGTTTTCTTTCGTGACTGCTTAGCATGGTAAACAGAATTTTATGTATGTATCGGTCACGACATCTGAGTTTGAAAACTATATTTTAGTTCTGAGAAGTTTAGTTTTTGTTATTCCAAAGTGTTCTACAGCTCTTTTTTGTAATGGTGATGGTGGTGGCACAATTCTGTGATCACGAAGTGTTATCACTGTAGAAAAATTCATCTTGTTTCTTATAAGATGTTATATCAGGTAGTTTCCAAATTTTTTTGTGTTCATTGGTGATAGCTTCTACTACCACTACTGGATTCTTCTTGGACTTTTTTCAATGTAATTGTTTTTGGTAAAGCTTTTTTTATGCAAAAATTAACATCTTGTTCAATTTTATTAATTTTGCAGCCTTGTTCAGGTTTGTTCCCTACAGGAAACTCTTGATAATTAGTTTGAGGGATTTGAAATTCCGTTCTGAAAGACTTATTGTTAGTTATAAAATTGAATTCTAATTAAAAGTCATCCCACTACTGCATTTGGAGCTAATATTGAGTTTTGAAGAATTTTGACCGATGGTAAATTGTCACAGTCTGATATGAAGTTAGTGTCATAAAGGTAACTATGAAAATGTTTTATTGACCATGTGTAAGCTGAGGTTTCTTTCTCGAATTGGCTGTAATTTATTTACATTGGTGTCAATGTGTTGTACTAGCAAATGCAACAATCTCTGTTCTTCCTGTTTTATCTTCCTGGGAAAGGATCGCACCTATACTTTTTGGATCTGCATCAACATTTAAATGTGTGGTTTTTTATTTGTTCAGCTGTGGTACTGGCTGATCTGTTTTGCAGTGCTGCTAAGCAAACATAAGTGAAATGACTTTGTTCTGCACAAAAGAGTTACGTTGAATGCTGAATTTTTTTCCACGTGTATCCACAATTTCTGCATATTCTGTTTTCGTTACTATTACTTGTTGAGGGGTTGTTTATGTTGAAACTATTGTTTCTGTTGGTTTGTAATTCTTGGTAGAACTTATTCTATAAACTGTTAAATCTGTGTTTTTCATTTCATGAACTTGTTTTTCCCTGATCTCATAAACCTTCGCTTGAGTCAAAACTTATTGCAATGACGGATTATCTGCCATAGTATATCGTCTAAATTTCAACAAAATCGGTAGACGGGCGGTTCGAGGTGGGTGTTTTGTTCACTCACTCGAATTGACTGCCGTGTTGGTCGGTGGTTCAAGCCCTAGTCTGAACGATCGGTTTTCACTTGCTGCCGTCCAACCCGTGTTAGGAATCACACGTTAAAAGGTAAGACCTCATTAATCCATAGCTCGCACACGTTTCGACTTCTGAGGGTTGTCGTTCGTAAGGGTGCGACTAGCCACTCGCCCCGGCTTTGCACGGGTGCAATGCTGATACTAAATATACATTCCCCCATCGGAAATTTGAAGGCATGGAGAAACAGTGATGAAGAGATGATTTTGTTTTATGGACACGCCTTTTTCCCGCGCGGCTGGCGCATCTAAGACCTAAGAAGCACATAAATACCAAATTTTAGCTTCATAGGACTTATCAGTACTTAGAAACAGAGATGAATGAGTGGGTGACTTTTGCATTTATAAGTATAGATTTAACCTCGTGTGTCACAGTCGGGAAAACTACAATTTGCATTTAGATTAAATAAAGAAAAATATTGTTTCTAAAAGATTTTGTTTAGCTTGATAGAAATGATATATTTTAAAATCTAGTCATTTGTGGTGTAAAGCGTGTATCGAGCTTGAGCTTAGCTATTCCTTATTTAGAATCTAAAAACTGGGGCATTTGTTGTAGGGTGAGTTTGAGGTGATGGTTCAGGTAGTTTTTTGAAAATATCAAATACTTCTTCTATGCAATGAAGAATCATAACTTGTTTTCTGTCATCACTAATTATTTCTGATGCAATGAATAAACTGTAAAAACGATTGATCCATTTCTGCCATCTAACTTCTACATTCTTGTCATGCATATTGAGTGTATCAATTGTTCCAAGCATTGCCTATCGTGGTGTTTCGTGAACCTCTTTTGTCGTCAAAATGTAATATCTGGTTATTTTTTATTCTTATAAACACTATCACAGTACAAAGCTAACCGCTGTCACAGGAGAAATCTAACCACTGTCGTAGTAGAAAGGGGTTAGCTTTTGAGGGCAATATCATAGTATTAGGATGTCCAGAACACGTGACCAATTCTCGAACAATATGGCCGCCTGTAGGCACACAATGGGTACAATGACATAGGTACTTCCCGGGTTTTTCGTGTTTTGTTATCTTTGGGGGCTATGAAAATAATTATGATGGCTGTTTGTAATAGAAGTGATTATTTACTAACATTGGAACGTGTAAACAAAGACATTGCTGTGCATAACAAAGGTAAAATATAGTGATACAGTGCATGGATTCTTTTACTTTCACTTCAGAAGAAATGAACAGTTCTATAGAATGTTTTCCACCAGTTACTGCTTTCGATATGAGTTCTTATCTGGTGCTATCTCATAGTTTCTATACAAATCAGCAGATAGAGGCCTACAAAAGTTTGACTGGCTACAAATATTTTGAAACTGGATTTGTGCATGATGGTGAAGCAAAGTCAATCGGAGAGCACATTGTTCATATACAAGTATTTGTTTCGAAATAATTTTTTTCTTTCGTGTAATTCAATGTTTATATGAAATGAGCTGTTTCAGGAGGACTTTCTTTCAGTTTGTGTCTGAAAGTTACTTCTTTACATGATCTACACATCCATGTATAGACTTACTTCCTTCCTTTCTTTGGAAGATTCCCTCTTCCTTTTTTTTATCAAGATGGAGTAGTAGAAAACCAAAAACTTTCCCAAAAATCAATCACTCCTAAAAATATAACTACTTCAATTCAAATAAGATTCCTATTGGCTGGGTTTAAATCAAATAGGTAAATGAATGTCATTAAGATGTCATCGATGACGTAAGCAGATCAAGCTTATTCCGTGACTTTAAAAATCGTAATTCATGAATGGAGAGTGTGTATTTTCTATAATGTTATCTTGGGGCAAGTGTCTTAAGGCAAAACATCGGTGTATACCAGTGAGGGTGACAGTGTTCCATGTAAGTGCAATTTATTACCATTCATTTAATGTAGAACTCATGTGAATGATATCTGATTTTTTACTCCACAACGAATGTTTAAAATACAAACTGAGTAGAGTGTTTTTTTTTGTAATCAAGATGGACTAGTAGAAAGCCAAAACCTTTCTTTCCCAAAAATTCAACATGTTTTCTCCCCCTCTTCCCTCTCTCTCCTTCCTCTTTTTTTATCTTCTTTTTTCTTTTGTTTAGTTTTCTTTTCAAGGCTACAGAACTAAGATCCACAGTTTTTTTATCATTTTTATAGATTGAACATTTATTGTATTTATATGTAATAAGAAACTACAAATAAATATTATTATAATGAAAAGAGAAATGAAAATTTCTATATTATTTACCACTTTTATTACCACTTTATACAATTTATTGTATTAGTTTGAAAATGTTCATATAGGACGAAACTGCAGTAACGTTAGTTACAAATAAAAGTGGTAAAGAACATAGAAATTTTCATTTCTCTTTCCATTATGATTTTCTACCACGTAGTAACGGCTACATCCATCAATTTATTGAAATATTATTATTATTATAAATGCCGTAGAAGTACTACGAAATGAAGTGGACAAACTCATATTTTTAAGAAACAAAACGACCTCTAATCCACCCGCTGTATTATCCGAGGAAATCTTGCTTTCTGAGTGTCAAGATCGCCTTAACCTGAAAATCTTCAACCAGCATCAACATGCAAAGGATGTTGAAAAAGAATTCCGAAGTATACTTTTGAAGCTCAGAACATTATGAGGAATCGCGGAGAACTTGATCCGAGTGAAATTATGAGTTTCTCGCTCACCTGACGCTATTTAGAGGAGAAAGGCTGGCCTTGTGACTAGTTACGGAGATTTCGCAGCAGTTCCCTTTCATGTCGAAAACAGCATACAAGACATCTGGTAACGGTGGGAAGTTAACTGCCAACTCTTCTCCATTGATGAAAACTTTAATGTTGCCATCATGAGTTCGCAACATTCCGATACGATCCTCGCAGTTCAGCCAGTTTAGACTTGGAGTGAAAAACTGCAGAATCTGCAAAATTTTCATGAACCAGGCTAGAATTTGTTTTTACAGAATCTCTACTGTTGTTTTGAGAGATGCTTTCAGACAAACATAACAAGAGATAAAAATATAATGGTGCACAGTGAGTATTCCAAATTTTTATGAAATCATTCACGCATGAACATCTGTATCCAAGTGACAACATAAAAAAACCACATCAGTCACTCCGAGCTAAAAATACATATGAAATTCACTCTGAACTAAAAAATACATATGAAAGTCACTCTGAACTAAAAAATACATATGGAAGTCACTCTGAACTAAAAAATACATATGAAAGTCACTCTGTACCCAAAAACCCATATGAAAGTCACTCTGAACCAAAAACCCATATGAAAGTGGCTGAACTAAACAATACATATGAATGTCACCCTGAACGAAAATACACATGAAAGTCACTCTACGTGAATAACATCATCTCACCTTATTATCATAACGCAACTCATTCCCAGTGAGATAGTAGCACTTGTTCAGAACACTATTGGTACTCAGTGCGGGTGCAACTTCCGTAACTCCTATGGACAGGGTACCTGCCATGTGCCTCCACATTTTCATAACTGATATCTCGAACATCTCATCTTGCACCAGAGGAGTCGCGCTGAAAAGAACGCAGCTGTTGACGTCCTTGGATCTGACGGCGTGTCTGCGTCTTTCATCGAGCGTCACTCCTTTGCTGTGGAAGTCAGAAAAGTGGTGGAGGTCCGACTCGACAGGAGGCTGTAGCACGCTGGTCGCCTGGGGGGACGCTGACGTGTCGGAACGATGGGACATTTCTATTCCTATGGATGAATTACTGATTCTTCAGAGCAGATTTTTAATGAACTATTATGGGTAGACATACAGAGAACATTCTCATGTGCTGAATAGTGGCACAGAGACATACTGAATTTCAGGGTTGGCCTCCTGTTGTGTTTACAATGTCTAACTGAAAGATCAATTGGATAAACTATACGTTCGATTGAAAAAATCTATTGTAGCTAACGAATTTTATGTCAAAAAGACCAAAGAACTTTTCAATATATATGGTTTATCTCAGAAAGTAACAACCTTTACAAGAATTACTAATAACAGTAAGACCTTAATTGATTATGTGTTAATTAATTGGGACAGCACTGTAGCAACTGTTTTGGATGAACCTAAACTCACAGACCACCTTTTAACATATGTTAAATATTTTCATATTGAAAGAATAAATTACAGAAACAAACAAAAACTGTTAGGAACTTGACAGAAAGAAATTTGTTCAACATTAATCTTGATTTAATAGATTGTAACTTTTCACTTAACAATTATTTCATCAGGTCGGACTTCCATTGTCTAATCTAATATAAATTGATTTGAAAACCCTGAAAAAAACAATTACAAAAGTTAATAAGATTAACCGAAAATAAAAATTTTATTAAACAAAAATTGAATTTACAAAAAATTAACATACAAGCTACAACCAAACAAATAAAATTCAAATATTATTAAAAGCTGAAAAAAAAATAAAGATTAAAAATTATTATTAGTAAAAATAAAAAACAAATTAAAAAAATTGAAGAGGTTTCAAACCTAGTTATGTCACGACGTTTCGATTGCTAGCATCCACAATCGTCTTCGGGTGATAACTGGACTTATTCCTCCGAGATCTGACTATTTATATGGTCGCTAGAGTGCTTTCACCTATTCCCCCTTTTACTTTTTCCGCTTCATTGGTTTTTAGCGGGAGATGATCGTTTGGCGGGAATTGGTAGTTTTCCCTTGATTAGAGGTTTCCATATGTTACGTATCTCTTCGCTAGCTTGAATAAATGCGTTGTTGGACAAAATATACGCGGCCTCTTTGAATTCTCTCCTAAACCAGTGTTCCTCTTTGTGGATGATTTCAGCTTGATGTTATGTTGATGAGTCCAAATATGCTCTACTATTCCGGATTTGCTGGTTTCTTCTCGCTGCGTGTGTTTTTTGGTTCACATATTCTTTCAGTTTTGATTTCATTTTTCGTTTATCAGGAATGACTCTGATTTCTAAAGGGACTAGGTTTAACAATTTTGGACCAAAGTTTGATATAAATTTCTGTATGTGCGTTAGCCTACAGATAGGAACATTTGTTTTCTGCTCAGATTTTTTACGTGTGTTGTAAGTATGACTTATCTGAGATATGGAGGTATTTTGCATCCATGTTGAGCATTGATAGGTATAGAGTTTTCTTACATCAAATAGCCAATAGTTCTAGGTTGAACCACAAATGCATTCCATCATCTAATCCGTCCACTCTCACTCACTTCCGAGTGGTCTCAACATGCTGCTTGGAACTTCAGCAAGATTGAATCTGATCTCTTGTGGTCTAGAGTCAGCCACTAGTGCTTTTACTGCCTTATATCTGATAATTTGTAAAACCTGACTTCACTGTTTGTAATGTGGTGGTGGTAGTCTCCGGTATGTTGCCGAAGACGAGTATTGTGTGTCGCGGATTAATGTTTGTATTTTATAATCGGATTGTGTGTGTGTATCTGTAAAAAAATGTTTATGCTTACAGGAACCAGACGGCGACTGTGGTCTCTAATTCTGCATTGTCAGCCTCAAGTTCTTATCCTTCTCGCAAAATCTAGGGTCTTCCCTCTTCACTGCGTGGTGAAGATCACGCAGCGCTGGTTTGGGAGGTGTCCGGATCCTCTCGAAGATGTTTTCGGCAGCGTTTCTCATGAGCACATCCACCTACTAGGAGCTAAGATCCAGGTCTCGGTAGATGAATCGGTTGAGTATGTATCTGGGAGCGTTCATGGCCGCCCCTAGCAGGTGTTCATGAACGTCTAGATTTGGCGTCTGTATGTTTCTGCGCAACGGCCCCAGATAGAGGAGACAAACGGGATGATGCGGAGTAAGATGGTCTTGATAAGGAGATCCATGTTACCCCTGCGTCTGATAATAGGGTAGAGGTTGTGTCGAGCGGTTTTCGTCAGCCACAACCACTGTTGGATATGGGACCGGAATGTTAGTTTCCTGTTGAGGGTGACTCCCGGGTCTCTTGCTTCGTTTATCCACGGAATCTTCTGTCTCCTTCCGGATGTACCTTCTTCCAGGTGAATGGTGTCGCCTGACTTTTCTCAGTGTTGAAACTAATCTTACAGAGGTTGGCCCACCCCTCTAGTCTGTTCGCTTGTTGTCGTTAGTGGATGTTGCCAGTAGAGCTGTGTCAGGTCTGTTGTGTACACTGAGAAGAGGCGTGGGGATAGAACTTGGCCTTATGGGACTCCTGCTTCCAGAAGTCGCCCGGTGAATAGCTCTTACCTTACTCTGCATTGGTATCGTCGGCCAGCTAGAAAAGAATCGATTAGTCTCTTACCATTGGTCTTATGCAGCCAAAATTTGTTATTTTGGCTACGAGCTCGTTGTGCCAGACTCTATCAAACGCCTTGGAGACGTCTAGAAATATCGCTTCGGCACACAAACGCTTTCGTCGGTAGTCCTCTTGATTTAATTCAGATCTGGAGCCTTACTCCCTTACCCTTCGAACTGTTCTTCGTCAGAGGGACGAATGGGTCATAACTGATGTTGGTTGGTGACATGAAAGTCCTCAGACATCCATGCCGCCC
>WOGN01005348.1:0-13286 GCA_015342105.1 Leptinotarsa texana | reverse complement strand
AATTGGAACCAGGAGATGTGCGTTCATGAAAATTACACATTTCTTATAGAATCTTGGGTAGATCGATATATTGAAAACTGTTTTCTTGTCACCCAAGCAGATTTCGAAAAAAAAAATGTTGAAACAATGAGACTCATTTTTTTGAGATTTCTTGTAGAATCGGAACTAGAAGATGTGCGTTCATGAAAATTACACAACTCTCATAGAATCTTGGGTAGATCGATATAGTGAAAAATTTTTTCTTGTCACCCATATAGATTTCGATTAAAAAATGGTTGCAACAATCAGATTCACTTTTTAAAACACCTTGTAGAATTGGAACTAGACGATGTGCGATCATAAAAATCAAAAACCCTTATAGAATGTCGGGTACATCAATATAACGGAAACCGTTTTCTTGTCACCCATACAAGAGGTTTTAAAAAGTGAGTCTGATTGTTGCGATAATTTCTTTATCGAAATCTGTATAGGTGACAAAAAAACGGTTTTCACTTTATCGATCTATCCAAGATTCTATGAGAGTTATGTCATTTTCATGAACGCACATCTTCTGGTTCCAATTCTTCAAGGAATCTCAAAAAATGAGTCTCATTGTTTCAACATTTTTTTTTCGAAATCTGTTTGTGTGACAAGATAACTGTAATCACTGCGTCAATCTATCGGAGATTCTATAAGACTTGTTCAATTTTTAAGCACGCATGTCATCTGGTTTCAATTCTACAAGGGGTTTTAAAAAGTGAGTCTGATTGTTGCAACAATTTTTTCTCTAAATTTGTATGGGTGACAAGAAAACGGTTTTCGTTATATTGATGTTCCCAAGATTCTGTAAGAGTTGTTTGACGCACATCGTCTGGTTCCAATTCTACAAGGAATCTCAAAAAATTAGTCTGATTGTTTCAACAATTTCTTTTTCGAAATCTGTTTAGATAACAAGAAAACTGTTATCTCCAAGGTAATCTACTCAAGAAACTATGGAAGTTGTGTGATTTTGATGGACGCACATCATCGGATATTATTTCTATATGGGGTATTGGAAAGTAAGTCTAATATTTCCAATTTTATTTTTCCCTAAATCTGTATTGTTGATGAGAAAACGATTATCAACGCGTCAATCTACTCAAGATTTTATAAAAATGTTAAACAAAAAATAGTCTTATTAATTCCACGTTCAACATATAGTGAATAGGTATTTCCAGCCACAGACATTAAGTACGGGTGCTAATAATTCCGTATCCCAACCACAGATTTTTATTTTCCTCTACGTCAGCATGTGTGGCCAGAAATCTGTGGATAACTTCACGCCAATCATAGAAAGTGATGAAAAGAGAAATGAAAATGTCTCTGTTTTTCACCACTTTTATTTGTAACTAACGTTACTGCAGTTTCGTTCTATATGAACATTCTCAAACTTAAACAATAAACGATATAGGACGAAACTGCAGTAACGTTAGTTACAAATAAAAGTGGTAAAAAACATAGAAATTCTCATTTCTCTTTTCATCATGATCTCCTACCACGTAGTTAACGGCTACATCCATCAATTTATTGGAACATAGAAAGTTTCAATTCTCTTCTCTTCATAATGATTTCCCACCACGTAATAACAGCTACATCCATCAATTAATCATAACAGAAATATTTCAAAGTAAGATTCATTTGTGAAGAATATCACGGAAGGGAGTAATGGAAATTATTTCATTCCGTATTTTTTTCAGTTAATTTCAAATGAGTGGAGTATCTAGTACTTAAAAGAGAATGTATCTGCAACACACAATCAGTGGTACTCAAACCAAAACTTGAAACAACTGCTTCACTAGCTTGCTCACAAATTAGTGAAACAAAGATTTCTGTATTGGCAAGTAATGAAATTTTGAAAAATATCAATATTTTCGTCACATTACAAATTTTCGCTGGGGTACACTCTTTTTTACTTCACAACTGTTCACATATTTTTGTTATTCTTCATCACAAACTATATATTTTCGAATGAACTGTCAGTTCAGTGATTGAGTTTTACGTTTCAGAACACATTTTGAAGTAGATGGATTCTCACAGTCTATTCCATTTAGACTGATCTGAAAGATCACAGACATCTCTGTTTCTTGTAATAACAAAATATTAGCCGAAATGAATAGATACAAACTTGAAAGCGTAAAACGAAATATAAATTTATTTAGGAAGAACTTCTAGAAATTTCAAAAGCTTCTGAATTTCTTTGTTCATCTGTTGACAGTTACTCAACAAAATTTCAGCAATTTTGGACGCGCAGTTGTTATGGAACAGTCATTTGAAACAAAGTTCATGTGAGTGTTTTCATGAAAATGGACAAAATTGAGTATCGAGTTGTTATTAAATATTTGTTTTTCAAAGGCAATAGTTCCACCAAAAACGTTTTAGAATAACATTTTCATCGCTCTGTTGGCACAGTTTAGGTGCAATAAATCTGAGTTTTGGCGTCGATTAATTACTGTAGATGAAACTTGGATACACAGTACAAAAAGTGGACTCCAAATGGAAAATAGGCTCCAAAGGAAGCAATGACTGTTTTTCGGCTGGGAAAGTGATGGGTACTGTTTTGGAAATGGTCATAAAGTTATTTCAACTGATTATCTTCAAAAAGGAGAAACCGTCACAGGAGCATAATAGTCATCGTTACTCCTTGAGCTGAAGGAGAACTTGCGGAAAAACGGCCACATTTGCAGAAAGAAAAAATCTTGTTTCACCAAGACAACACACCGTCTCTCACATCAGCGGTAGCTATAGCGAAAATCCACAAATTACGGTTTGAACTGCTTGACAAACCGCCTTGCTCGCCAAATCTAGCTCCAAGTGACATATTTCTGTTGCCTCCTCTAAAAATTGCACTAGGAGGACAAAGGTTTTCGTTAAATGAAGAGGCAATCTCCTACGTGAAAAATTATTTTGCAGAGAAAACGCAGAGTACTATTTGAAAAGATGTCTTGTATCTTTATTGAATCTAAAACTTTCCAGGCTACCCATGAATTAAATTGAGGACAAGCATTGAATTGAAATATTTAGAAATAAATGCACAGAAACTGATACAACCCCCGGTCAAGCTAGAAATGTCAGTACGTAATTCACTGGATATCAAACTTCAATGTTTTGCCTTCTGATCTAGTATTGTTGTGCATGAATGTATTTAAGAGTCTAAAAAACTATTTTTATAAATTGAAAGATTATATGAACTGTACATATACGAAATGATTTTAATATTTTCATGTTTTAGATGTTGTGCTGAACCATCACAAATTTTATGTCTTTTTTATTTAAACCTACACAACTTTGTACATTGTACCATTGTTTCCTGACTTGTCATGAATGTAATTTACATATAACATGATCAAAAGAATCTATCTATCTTTCTATCTATCTAAATAAACGCAAATATTCAAATTTTCTTTCAAGTAGTGGTGCTTTCACCATTATTGAACGAGTTTGAGATGAAACGTCAGTAATTAATCATATATTTGCTGTCATAATCATAAATTTGCTATCTTCCTATAAGTAATATTGTATTGTAATTATTTTCTTAAAATCTACCTGCTTCACTAGAATTAATCATTCATATAATTAATATTACTGAAGTATTTCACCAACACCAAACTGCTTTTTTAACACTTAGTGATAGAAACACGTGTCGATGTGTTAAAAATAACGGTTTAGTGTTAGAATAAGACTCTAGTAATATTCATTGCAACAGCAAAGGTTCCAAACAGTGCATCACAAATTCATCTAATTATCACATAAAATACATTGCAGAGTGATTTGATATACCAGTCTAACTACTGTTTAACAAAACTCCTTCCTTATAAAATTATGATTATAGCAGTCATAAATATTATTTTGGTAGTACGATTTATCTTCGGCCTCAAAATAGGCGATGATCACCTCTTCATTGTCGCCAAATTTCTTTCCAGTGAGGAATGACAAGAGAAAAGTGGCTTGGGGTCAGATCTCGAGAATACGGTGGATAAATATGGAATTCGAAGCCTAATTCATGCAATTTTATCATAGTTTTCATAGATTTTGGACACAGTGCATTATCTTGACGAAACAGCACTTTATTTCTTCAAATGGGACCGTTTTTCCCCTATCCTTCAAACGTTCCAGTAACGCTATGTATCACTCATTGTTTTTCCCTTTTGGAGATAGTCGGTGAATATTATACCATGCTGCGACTTTGCCCGCTTCGGGGTCGATTCACCACGTACATGCACGATATGTCCAACACATTCCTTTGATATCTTTACAGCCTCAGCTATGTCGATCAACTCCACTCCACGGTTATCTAAAATTATTTTGTGGATTATTTTGATTATTACTGGAGATTTTTCCCAACACCAAAACATTATTTTAATACATAGACACGTGTTTCGATCACCAAGTGATCATCTTCAAGAGGAAGATAAAACTAGAAGATTCAATAGCAATATTTACGTTCACAAATTTTTGAAAAACTGAATATTTTTAAAGCTCTTCAGAAACCAAATATCTAGCCTAATTTTAGTTGAATATTTACGATACAGATTTAGTTCCGTTGACCTGGTCGTCATTATGTACTTATGATGCACTATTTGGAACCTTTGGTGTAGTAATGAATATAACTGGAGTTTGTTCTCAACACCAAACCGTTATTACAACACTTCGACACGTGTTTCGATCACCAAGTGATCATCATATTTTGATGTTTGTCGGTATCAGCCTCTTTGGGGCGTTCACTGCGTGTATCGCCCTCAGTGCTCATTTCACCTCGCTTGAACCACTTCTCAATGGGTAATTTTCCTGGTGCAGAGCCCGAATAATGTCCATCAAGCCAAACATCAGCTTCGACAGTATTTTTTCTGTCCATAAGCACACGAAATTCCTTTCCATCCAATCACTTCAAACTAACAGAAGTTACTTCACTCACAATGTTCTGTCCCACAAACTAATTGTCCCACAGCTGTGTCATTTGAAGAAAATATTATGAAATTACTAGTGGCGCTATTTGTGTGTTAGCCTACGAACTTTCCAGCCCATTATTCTGAGCAACACTCGTTTCATTCCTTTCGATAATTCAATTTTGATCGCTTCAATTGAAGATTGTTTTTGAAAATATTGTTACTATTAGTATATTGTTGATGAATTGTTTGTTGTAAAAATTTTTCAATAACCCAAATAATTTATGATGATCGACAATGATTTAGCGTTTTTCTTTTAAGTTCTTATGGTAACAGCAGTAAACTCAAGTTTTACATATCTGTTGTTTCTGACCACTGTGTCAATTATTTACTTTGCATTTGACAATGCACTACCTAAATCTATAGGATTGTCTCTGGCTAGGAAGGGTATAGAATCGATAATAACTGGCTGGATCTATGCCATGCTAGTAAACAGAACTGCAACTACGATTCTTCAAGGCCAGGCTATCAGGTTCAGGGTCACCAGGGGCTGCCCTCAAGGTGGGGTATTATCTCCTCTTCTGTGGTCGCTCCTGGTGCTTGATGCCCTCGACAGAAAAAAAGTCGATTTGTAAGCTTATGCAGATGACCTTGTCATCGTGGCAAGGTCCACGTCGGGAAAGGTAGCTTGTAATATCCTACAAAGCGCGTTGGACGTTGTTCACAGTTGGTGCCTGAGGAAGCAGATGTCTGTCAACCCTAGCAAAACTGTGTTAATCCCCTTCACCAAGAGGAGAAAACTGGACGATCTGCAAGCTTATGCAGATGACCTTGTCATCCTGGCAAGGCCAACATCGGGAAGGGTAGCTTGTAATATCCTCCAAAGTGCGTTGAACGTTGTTCACAGTTGGTGCCTAAGGGAGCAGATGTCTGTCAACCCTAGCAAAACTGTGTTAATCCCCTTCACCAAGAGGAGAAAACTGGACGATCTAATGCCACTATCCCTCAATGGTGTGGTCATTCGATTTGGAACAGAGATGAAATATCTTGACATTGTCCTTTATAAAAGACTCACCTGGAACGCTCACTTGGAAAAAGTTTTACAGAAAGCCAGACTGTCTCTATGGACATGTCGAAGGATCTGTCGGACATCGGACATAATAAATCATCAACTTTCATTCAACATCAGTGGAGAGGAACCCTCTCATCTCATAACCTGTAGGTAACATATAGTTGAATGCTGCATGATATGTTGTCAATCAGGAAATAAACAATCCTCACAAACCTTGATTATGACTAGGGAAATGGAAATTAAAAAATTAAACATATATTGATTTTCGATCGTGATGATTTTCAAAACGGGGGGTTTAGAAAACCTATTTCACTGTATACAGCACATCATATCACAAAACATTATGAGTGTTCGTAGACTTTCAAATATTTTCCTCTGGTAAATATCAATATGCCACATACACTTACACACCACTACTTCATAAAGGAACTTCAGACTACTATTTGAGATCTCACGTACTTGATTATATCCCATTGAAAGCTATTTTATTATTTAACTATAGGGTACCGTTGTCACGAGTTGGAAGTAAATCAATCACGTTTTAATGATTCCATAAAATTTATAGCTATCTAGGGATAGCCAACTCCGAGTGGGTTTATATCCGTTACTTATCACGTTTCTCACTTCTATCAGTATATATTGAGCTATCGTTATCATGGATATCAATGGTAAATCTCAATCTTCCTTTCAACAATTACTACAAAATAATGGTATTCATCTGTACAAATAGGCTTTTACAAACAAATTGAATTTCAAACTTGTTTCAAACTAATCGGTTCAATTCAAAATTGTTTTCAATTCACTTCTATAGTACTGATGTATTTCCACTTCATCATATCATCTTTTTTATTTCCCAACTACTTCTAAATCATATGTAGTCCAAATTATCTAAAACAACAATTCGTTCAGGCTAGTCTCGACTCACCTACGTTGTAGGTTAATGGACTGACACCTATCATAAAACAACTACTCCCCTGGCTAACATCACGAAGGGCGTTGGATTATATCTGACAGGAGTCAGTGCAGGACTCTTCACAGAAGTGATTCCTGCATATGCTGTTGGCGGTACAACTGCCGCAATAGATTTTCAATTATTGGAACACCTTTGCAAACCGGTTTCTGGCTATTTGGCCACTCGTCAGGAAGGTAGTGTCCATCATCAATATGAATTCAATGATTTCCTATAATTAAAAATCGAACTCCTTTCAGAATATCATTATTCGAACTAGGTTGAAACTTACGACAGTAGAAGTTATTTCCACTGCAGCTGTTAATTTTGATAATTCAAAGCCGAATCGTTTCAATTCCTGTACTTACATTCAAGAGAAAAACTATTACCACTATTCTGAATTACGTACTTCACAGAATCCTCATTATTTTCACATATTTATGTGACAAACGAAAACACCTTGAAAATATACCTTTTTCTAGATTCCTTACAGAATTTTCATAGGTTGAATCCAACTATGCACCACCACGGTATTCGAATCCACGGTACCATTATGGAACTATCAGTATACTTTTTGTTACAACTTGTGATGGCCAAACATAATATACTCAGTAAAAGTACTCTACGAATGAAAGTTCATTGTCGTTTTTTCGTTATCACAATTTTGTTTCATTCTCTACTAAAATACCTAATGGTGTCGACCCAATTAAAAAATGTTGCTATAATATCCAGTATTCAAATATAAATATGATAAAAATATAATATATTCATATTCATGAACTGAAAATTTGCATTTGCTCCTGCTGTTCCATTTGAAATACCGCCCGATATGATAAACTCAAAAAATTCAGAAACCTCCACTTTTTTTAATGTAACATTCGTCATATTGATTTTGTTGGCATAGACAACTATTTCAATTCAAAAAATAAGAATCAATGACGCCCTTGATTATTCGCTGAACTATGCAAGTAAAGCATGTCATCAGTAGAAAACATCTTGATTGATGAAATGTGGATTAAAATTTTGCCGAACACAAATCCTGCAAAATTTCATAGAACCATGTACTTCATATACTTAAACTAGCGATTCGTCTTGTCTTCGCACAGGTTCAATGCTGATAATGAATATAAATTCACCCACCGGTAATTCGAGGACATAGAGAAGCGGTGATTAGAAGATAATTTTGATGATACGCACGCCCTCTTTTGCCCCCGCAGCTGGCTCCCCAGTTGGAATATTTAAAAATCCTTTCTTAGTGCATATGTGAGACCTAAGAAAAATATATTTAAAAAAAAATATGTTTTTCCGTTAGCCAGCTGTCGCACTTCTACAAACGACAACCCTCAGAAGTCGAAACTTGCGCGAGCTAAGGATCAACGAGGTCTTACCTTTTAACGTGTGATTCCCAACACAGGTTGGACGATAGCAAGCTAAAATCAATCGTTCAGACTAGGGCTTGAACCATTGACCAACACGGCAGTCAATCCGAGTGAATAAACAAAGCACCCACGTCCAGCCGCCTGGCTATCGACCGACGGGCTGCATACCAAATTTCAGCTTCCTAAGATTTCTCAGTACGAATAAACAGAGATGAATATGACTTTCGCATTTATAATATTTATGTATGAAAAATCGTCACTCAATTTAATGTTCATTTCAAATCCAAATATTTTTTCTTAATATATAAACAACACACGTAACATGTGTAGTTAATTTCACAAAATTTTTATTTATCTATGAATTACCAAATTAAAAAGGTTTTTCGATTTTAGATGACTCAAAACCCAAGATTAAGCAGCTTTCAAAATTTTTGCGGTATTGATATTCATGTAATTCATATAATGGTTACTTCTTACTTGAAGCAAACGATGATTTAACTCAAGTCACTTCATCGTGCACAGTCACTGTAAAATCCCAAAATTCAATTATTTATTTGTTAAAATCAAAAATTATTCCGTCTAAACTATTAATTTATACGTCATCCGCTGGCTCTCATCAGTTTGTCTAATTGGCAGGGGTTGCTGACGTAAATAGTTCACCCCGTCGTACTCAGATACTTGCTAATATGGTAGGGATGTATTCATAGTTTAATACCGTAAACATTTAATTTCCATAGTTGTGCTTGTGCATCGAATATAATACGTCTGGAGTTGAAGCGAAACTGAGATAGTCGAAACATAAATATTTTCTTGAATGAAGTAACCGTGTACTATGAAAGCGTGCCGTGGTAGCAACCATAAAGAAAGAGGAAACAGAATATATTTGAAATTTGATAATTGACATGTTGACTTTTGAAGTTTAAAAATTGACAGAAAAAACAAAAACAGGATTACCAAAAGGCACACCAACAGCATGGTTGACACTAGCAAATTCAAAAGTATCTGAATATGGGTACAGTGCTGCCAAATACTCACTTCAATTGTGAGTACTTGGCAGCACTGGCAATTGTGAGAATAGGATTTCGCTTGTAAGCAGATTCGTTCTAGTTCAAGTGTTCAAAACTTTGGAGTGGCGGCTGAAATATGAGTATGTATATGGGTATTACTAGAGTTTTTTCCCCAACACCAAATCGTTATTTTTAACACCTCGACACAAGTTTCGATCACCAAGTAATCATCTTCAAAGAGGAAGATTAAAACAGAATAAATATTCAAAACATTTAGCACTTCTAACGCTTCTACAAACTAAGATAGAAATAATACCTGCCGAAATACAGCTACTTCCCTGGCTAATACCACATCGGATATTATATTATATCCGACAGATATTCGTGCAAGTTTCTTCATAGATAAAATGTTCACTAATGTTCCTCCAATAGTAGAACCTTGACCGTCAAACGCAATACTGTTTCCAGAAATCTGAAAGAATATCTTTTGTGAGGAATCTTGCAGACATGTCTGTAGAATATGATCCAATTCCGTCGTGGTTTTGGCTAGGAAGGAGTTGCCTTTCGGCAGGCATTTACCAAATTCTAATTTTTGAAAATCTCAATGACTGGTTGGAAAACAATGAATCGTAGGAAGATTACGAAATCAAATTCATCAGAAAAAATGTACTGAAAATAATTTTTGGAAAAGGCAATCCATAAATGATTTCTATTTTAAACTGTGGTCCCTCAATTTTATCTCCGCATAAATTTGACCTCATATCAATAACTAAAAGTCGAACTCGTAAACGGAGACGAATTCCCAAAACTTTATCTAGACTTGAACAAACCAACAAAGGAAGCAAAATAATATTTGAGCAAACTATGTTCGGTTGTTTTGAATGAACCTAGTTGGCTTTCTGGAGTTATTACGATATATTCTCAACTAACACTAAATCTATGATACTTGCTGAATTTCATTACAAGAAGTATTTGACTTCGGAACTTGAATCCAACATAATTTATTAATTAATTCCGGATTCACACAAATGTATGAAATTGAATTTCAGATATGTTTGGTTCAGTTTGTTTACATGTTTTCATCATGCATTCCGAATAATAGTATACTTGCATCTCGATGCACTCAATACTCTGCTTCGATCTCGTACATTTCAGTTTTACGAATTTAAAATCTGACGTTTTTAAATATGATTTTTTTCCTATCTACCAACTATTGCTTTTGAAATATTAATTTTTGATTTAATGGTTGTAAGATTTTCATTTTTTGTAGTGATAACTTATGATGGGAGGGTAAACCGCTTTGTTACCTAACGCGTAACGTCGCCAGTTTGTCTGACGTATGTATGTACATTATTGTGTATATACATTATTAGTATCATTATTTAATCCTACAAAAGTACCAATTGGTTAATGGCATCTAAGAAAGATTTTATTAATAAATAATATTTTCTTACACTATCAGCTTATGCTCGTCCTAACGTCATATTACTGCTGATAATGAACGACATTGTCTTTAGAATGAGAACTAATCATCGAAAATAGATTATATCCACTGATGGAAATAAAAATATACCGAGTTCCAGACTTTCATAAGCGTCAGTGGCAGAAATAAGTAGGGTGAGAGGAACTAAACCCCCCCAAAAGCCTTTGCAAAGCATGCCACCGTGGACCAGCCTACCAAAGCTAAGGTGTAAGGAATCGTGCCGACAGCTGATTGGTCACAGGGTGATATGTGGTTACGAACGATCCCCTTGGGGATTGGTACTCGTGGAAACACACATGAATGAAACAAACACAAAAAAGAAACAACAAAAACAAAAACCAATTCCGAGGCTGGACAGAAGTGCTCACCTCAATCTAAGGCGGTGACTAGGGATGACCGGAAATGTCCACCCCAATCTACCGCTTGGTATGAGGCTGGACAAAGCAGATTACCTCGTAATGTAATACAAAGGCCAAGGCGTAAGCGCATTTGCGGCGCCGAGGCCAAGAGGAGAAATAGAGCGAAAGAGGCAGGAGTGTCAGCAATTATAAGTGCACCCTCCTCCTCCCCCAGTCCACCTCCAACTCCTGCGGCGGGCGGCAAGAGCTCCGCCTTGAATAAAGCCAATGAACCGGCTGCCCCTGCAGGAAAGCTCCCTTACTTCTGCACCTCCATGGAGAGAACCCCAAGAAGATTGAAGAAGCCGCGCAACGACATTAATGTCGCTGTACCTTCCAAAACCTTCGCAGAGGCCACCGTGAGATACCTCAAAGTTGCCAAAGAGAGTGAGTGTTCGGCGAGTCTTTGCCTTCCCCTGCCAATATAAAGGAGATGTCTCCTAGTGACCTGTCCATCTTCCTGGAAAGGACAGGAGGACAACTCTACAGATACAGTTATAAAATTTTTATCAATATTTTATCTTTTCAGAAAATAGAGTTTGTGAATTTTCTATGCTTATGTTTATGATGACGTTTGGAAATTTGTAGCTTTGTCAATAAGACATAATGTTCTTTGGGCAATAAAGCATATTATTATTATTATTTTCACCGTAGTGTCCCCTGGTCAGGCCCGAAGCCCCGATACATTTGGGAGGGCGCGCCAGCATTATTAACCAATGACCACTCCCCACACCGTGGGGTAAGTGATCATTGGGTCCGAGAATCATGTGCCCTGAGCTAACGCAGTGAGCCAAGAATGACAGCCTTCTGCATCTTATTATTATTATTATTATTATTATTATTATAACTTTCTATGCATCTAAATTTTCAATATTTTTAAAAAGACATGTAAAATGGATGAAAGCGACAATTCACGAGCTAGCTTGTGGCTCCATTCATTTTTTCAGTTCTTGAAACTGGTAAATTTGTCTAACTATGGTAATTACGCGTCTTCTTCCTAATATTATGTATCAAATATGAGTGTAGCGGGTGTAGCCAATAATGAAATGCCTGAAACTGACTGACATTTTCATGTGAACACGGTCAACTTTACATCATTATATATAGGTTACCCTTAATAAAACATTGATAATAATGAAGTAATTTTACTGTTGAATGACACAGCTTCAAATTTGTTCGCCAGTTGCCACTGAATATGTTTGAACCATAAATAGTCGAAATATTCACGAAATTATAACTTTCAAAAATTTGAACTTTTTCGTTGAAAATCGTCAAACTATGAAACAGACCCCGCCGAAAATTTGAAATCAAATATAATTTAAGAAAATGGGAAAGTTAATGGCTATATTTCAAAAACAACCACTGATATTCTCGATCTGATACGAGATTATTCTAGTTTCCCGAGATAGAAAGATTTTGTTCAATTTAACCTACCTTGTAGGTCTTACTGTGTCCGAGATAGCGGTAGTATTACTTGATATCGAAAAGTACTTAGGTTTCACGTTGAGTGAAAATGAGTTTTTCTCTTCCTTTCATCGGAAATTCAGAAGGTGACAACAGTTTATTTTTCGTATCTGTACGTTGAAAATCATGTCACAATATTTAATGCTATGTAGATTGATAAATATTTTTTCCCGACAAATGAATAATTTTATCTCAAATATGCAAACATAATCTTGTGCAAGGTCACAAAAATGCTTCTATTATAAACTACCTCAGATTTTAAATATGTATTTTTTGTAATGATAGTCGCTCATAAATGATATTACTTTTCATTACGTTTACGATTTATATAATTTTATTCCCCTTTTAAATGTGTGCTGATGATGCAACTCTCTTGCACTAAAACGATCAAATTTGGAATGGAGTGGAGTGATACTATGAGGATCTTCATTGCGAGTCATATTTTCATTTGCCTCATACAGGGTCTTCAAAAAATGCAGATACTTTGATCTCATGAAAAAATGAGTGCAACTCATTTTTTTCAAATGGAACACCCAGTATATTTCAACATTTTTGAGCTCTACATCCAATTTTAGATTAACTTTGTTCAGATAATACTATTTCTATTCTGAACCGTTTTCGAGATAAACTGTT